>QNUK01001429.1:0-58592 GCA_013621035.1 Clarias magur | reverse complement strand
CTACACTACACTACACTCCCCTACACTACAACACAACACAATACACTCCCCTACAGTACACACTACACTCCCCTACACTACAACACACTACACAACACTACACTCCCCTACACTACAACACAACACACTACACTCCCCTACACTACAACACACTACACTACACTACACTCCCCTACACTACACTACACTCCCCTACACTACAACACACTACACTACACTACACTCCCCTACACACTACACTCCCCTACACTACACTACACTCCCCTACACTACACTACACTCCCCTACACTACAACACAACACACTACACTCCCCTACACTACAACACAACACACTACACTCCCCTACACTACAACACAACACACTACACTCCCCTACACTACAACACAACACACTACACTCCCCTACACTACACACTACACTCCCCTACACTACACACTACACTCCCCTACACTACAACACTACACACTACACTCCCCTACACTACAACACTACACACTACACTCCCCTACACTACAACACTACACTACACTCCCCTACACTACAACACTACACTACACTCCCCTACACTACAACACAACACACTACACTCCCCTACACTACAACACAACACACTACACTCCCCTACACTACACTCCCCTACACTACACACTACACTCCCCTACACTACACTCCCCTACACTACAACACTACACACTACACTCCCCTACACTACACTACACTCCCCTACACTACAACACAACACACTACACTCCCCTACACTACAACACTACACTACACTCCCCTACACACTACACTCCCTACACTATACACTCCCCTACACTACAACACAACACACTACACTCCCCTACACTACACACTACACTCCCCTACACTACACACTACACTACAACACTACACACTACACACTACACTCCCCTACACTACAACACTACACTCCCCTACACTACACTACACTCCCCTACACTACAACACAACACACTACACTCCACACTACACACTACACTCCCCTACACTACAACACAACACACTACACCCCTACACTACAACACAACACACTACACTCCCCTACACTACAACACAACACACTACACTCCCCTACACTACACACTACACTCCCCTACACTACACACTACACTCCCCTACACTACACACTACAACACTACACTACACTACACTCCCCTACACTACAACACAACACACTACACTCCCCTACACTACAACACTACACACTACACTCCCCTACACTACACTACACTCCCCTACACTACAACACAACACACTACACTCCCCTACACTACAACACTACACACTACACTCCCCTACACCACACTACACTACACTACACCACACGACACTGACCCGATCCGACTTCACCGCAGAACCGGACGCCCCCTCCGCTCAGCCCCTCCTCCCCCCTTGTGTCAGTGAGCAGAGTCAGTGTGAAAGTGTGTGACGGAGAAGAGCCGCCTGATGAGTGTGAAGTGCGGGAGCAGCGCTCAGGTCAGGTGAGTGTAGACTCAGTGTAGACTCCGTCAGAGTCTCGGTCTAATCTGCGTGTCTGCGTTAGTCTTTAGTCTCGGTTAGCTAACAGAGCTTAGCAGCGGCTGTTCCACCTCCCGAGCTGTGTGTGAGTGTGTGTGTGTGAGAGAGAGAGAGAGAGAATAATGCCGGAAGTCAGAGTTAAATCCTACAGTTTATTCCACTGGACAAGCGCGAGCGTGCCGCGCGGTGATAAACATTAGATCGGATACGATAGTGAAAATGCCTTTACTGGTGCGCATGCGCTCTCGAACGTAACCGCGTGCGGCGTCACTGGTACCACGTGACTGTAACAGTGCCACTAATTCTTTCTGAAAGAAGAAAAAAAGCACCAGTGTCCAGTTTGAGCAGCAATTATACCAGCACGTGTTGTGTTTTGGTGCTGGTATGCTGGTCACTTCACTGCTGCTGGTCCCCAGAATACCAGCACACCAGCACCAAAACACAACATGTGCAGCGCAGCGTACCAACATCCCATGGTAACAGATGTTGGTATGGTATAAAGCCAGAATACATGCAATGATTACAATGCTTCTTTTACTTCAGGCATGTTAGTAACTCCCTGGTAACAAGGCAACGTTCACCTTTTACAAGATGGTCACATCCGCTTTATTGGCCAACACAAACCATATTAACATTGTGTAATAGTTCATGTTCAAGTAGGCTTTATTGTCACTTCAACCATATACTGTTAGTACACAGTGAAATGAAACAACGTTCCTCCAGGACCAATATGTAGCAATATATACAATATATACATTTGTAACAATATGCTAATTTAACAATGAACAGCAAATAAGTTTTGATAAAAAAAAAAAAATAATAATAATTACAAAAACAAGACATGAGACCACCCTCTCAGGGACACTTTCACACAGTCACTTTCACACCACAGGGGTGTAAATGAGTGAGCTCGGCCCGCACTCTTTATTTAGGGCTCTGCAGGTTTATGGGCCCTGAAGTAGTTCTGACATCTCCTGACATTTGTATATTTTTCTTACTTATAAACATATAAATGTCACCTCTTTCACCTAGTAAATGTCCAGGACTGAGGGAAGAGGAACACGGATGATCTTATACACAGAAGGCACATTTCTGGCATACTGTAAATATGTTGTTTGCATTTGGTCTCTATAAAACAGGTGGCGGATCATTTTCATGGTCACAACGGTTTATAAAAAAGGAAAAAGAAACATAAGCATGATGATCATAAAATTACTGTATATTAGCATCAATCACTAATGACCATGGATAAAGACAACACATGCTTTTGTAATGTTAAACAACGATTCATATGACCTGATACCAGCACCAAAACACAACATATGCTGGTATAATTGCTGGTCAAGATGTTGATCAGGGGGCTATTCGAGAAAGCAGGTCATGTGACATACCCGGGTAAGTTTAAGAGTAAGTTAGTGGATAAACTCAACTTTCGGTTCCAAAAACGGAGGTAACTCTCTGGGTGTGTGTGTGTAACCATGGCAACTTGCTCTCTGAAGATAATCTGCTCGGTAGCAGCTTCTGTTCCAGGGTCAGTTTGTTTCAGAGGTTTATTGAGCATCACGTGCGCTTTTAATGAAGATCCTGTGGATGTGGAAGCACAAATTATGAGGGTTTTTCGCCGGGAGAGAGTTATAAGACCGCGTATTGATGTCTTTTAAATTCCTAATGATTGTTTGAAAGAGTTATCGGTTTTCAAGGAAATCGTTCATTTACTTAACACATCTCTTGAAACCGCATATTGCTAATGCTCAAAGTAATTAAACACATTGAGTACTGTTAACTTAAATAATTGCAATTAGGTCAAATTAATAGACCTTTTTGAGTATTCAGAACTTTTTGATATTTTAAGTAATCGTGAGTACGTAAGTAACAGTAACCGTCACCTTAAATTCCACCTTGTTAAACTCTACAGATCTCTGGTGGCTCAGTGGTGAGTGTTTCGCCTGCCATGAGAACGGCCCGGGTTCGATCCCCAGGCCGGCTTGTCTGATGTGGTGACAGCACCAGCAGTTTATTGTTGATTTGCAACAAGTTCAACAAACTCAAAAATGTACAGTTGTGTTTGCTTAAAATTGGAAACATCATCACTTAAAAAATTGATGTAACTCATTACAGTGTACGTGGCACTTCAGGTTTTTTTAAAAAAATTTTTGCGTCATGGCATTTTTTATACCGTGTGTGTGACGCAGAGCATGTGGGAAAGGCAACTGTGTGTAGAGCCGTTCACACAGTATGTCTGGCACTTAAACACTTTTTACACACCGTAAACCAGATTAAGTTGTCAAAACTCAAAAAACTTGAGGTGATCAGTTACATCAATTTTTTTTAAAATAATGATGTTTCCAATTTTAAGTAAACTATATATATATTTTTTAAAATAAATTATTGTTGTTGGGAATCGAACCCGGGTCTTTCACATGGCAGGCGAAACACTCACCACTGAGCCACCAGAGCGCTGTAGAGTTTAAGAAGGTGGAATTTGAAGGTGACAGTTACTGTTACTTACGTACTCACGATTACTTAAAATATCAAAAAGTTCTGAATACTCGAAAAGGTCTATTAATTTGACCTAATTGCAATTATTTAAGTTAACGGTACTCAGTGTGTTTAATTACTTTGATCATTAGGGTTTACAGTGTATAATAAAAGGGAAACCGATGTCAAATGTGCTATTTAATTCTCTCACACATTTACTCTGTCCGTTATTTTTTTCCAAGCCGACTCTCTTTCTTTAGCCGATGCAGCCGTGTTGCTTTTCTCATTATTATTGGCTTGAATTCTTGATATGCTGCATTTAAACCTCCAACTCCTCCTGTGTGAAGTTTGCCGCTCGCTTTTTTCACTTTGATTTTCCATTTTGACTCGTGAAATCGGCGATCCATTGAAAATGTCTTTATGTGGCACCGTGCACGCGCAGTAACTCTGGGTAACCAGTAGGAGGTCGATTAAACTTTCTCTTCTCAGGGGTTTTGGAACCGACATACTCGTGGTATGCGGGTTTGGAGTAAATCAACCCTGAGGTTAAGTTTTACCAAATGGTGAGTTAACCCAGCTTTCTGGAATGCACCCCAGCTATGATGTTCTATGTTGTTGTTGTTGTTGTTTTCAGTTTTAAGTGAATCTCAATTGATTACTTTTTTTAAAAATATGCCTTTATTGCCAATAGATTTATATAAATTGTGTTGTGTTTTTCGACAACGCAGCAGGCATTTAATAAATGTAAAATAATGTATTCATTAAATATCTGCTGGGTTGCCTAAAAACACAACACAAACCTTTTATATAGATGTATTGGCAATAAATGCATATTTTTAAAAAAGTTATCAATTCTGTCTCTTGTATGTAAATGTATTTAAAGATAACACTACACGGTCCATATATTTACATCACACACTATTTACGGTACTAAAATACAAGATAATGAGATAAAATGGTAACCACTTTTAACTACCAAAACCTTGCTGGTGGCCCAATAAAATTAGCTACAGTATACCTTGTTGGTGAATGTATCAGTACAGTTATGCTGGTTCACCAGCTAAACCCACATGAGACCAGCACTAACCAGTATTAACCAGCATAGACCAGCATATAAATTATGCTGGTCTATGCTGGATTTTTCAGCAGGGAAGTATCATTTAAATTCCTAACTGATTGATCCTTGGCTTACAAATATTTGCCCTTCTTTATAAACTAGCCGATTCAACAACAACAACAATAATAATAATGATAATAATAAATATTCCTTTTATGTAATATATTTTGTGTAACATCATTTTGTGTTGCGGATCCAGCCGTGACATTGTGATGTTGTTGTGTATGAGCGATTGCCATGGCACTGACAAACCATAGAGAGCCTGTGAAAGGAGGCGATTCATGTTTTCACAGTTAATTCTACTGATCAGCTATGTAAGGGTATATCGCTTTCCCAGTAAGTACAGCTCCATCTAACTAAAAGAAATGTTCTATTTATGCTCAAAAAACAAAACAAAAGATGAAATAGATTACGTGCGTAAAAAGCACATGGGTAGAATTGAGCAGGCGTTTACCTCACAGGGAGGTGCTCTACATGCAGAGCAGTTTTGGGGTCAGGCAGTAGTAAAGCAGGTTTCAGATGTGGGGAGTCAAACAGTTCTCCTGCTCTGGGATAGTGGCAGGTAGATGTACGACGAAATTGGCCAAATGTTTAGAGGATGGCACAAATATACATTTGTTATTAATATAAATGAATAAGTTAATTAAAGAATATATCTTTGTGTCAGATGTTACTCTGGCATACTACAGTATAACTTCATAATTGTTAAAAAAGGCTTTTATTGACAATTACATACATTTTATGCAAAGAGTCAATATCTGCAGTGTTATTCCTTCTTTTTGAATTCACCCTGACATGCTGTCAATCATCATCTGGGCCAAACCCTGACTGATGGCGCAGCCCATTCTTACATGATCAAAGCTTGGAGTTTTTGGAGTCAGAATTTGTGGGGTTTTGTTTGTCCGCCCGCCTCTTGAGGACCGACCACAATTCTCAATGGGATTAAGGTCTGGGGAGTTTCCTGGACATGCACCCAAAATCTCCATGTTTTGTTTCCAACACTTAGTTATCACTTAACTTTTTGATAACTTGAGCAGTTATCATGTTGCTCTCGGAGGATGTTTTTATCCTGTTCTTTATTCATGGCTGTGTTCTTCAGAAAAAGTGTGAGTGAGCCCTCTTCCTCGGCTGAGAAGCGACCTCCCACACATCCCCACATAATTTTGCATAAGAACACAAAGAATGGTACAAAAAAATTTTTTGTAAAAATTATTTAAGGTCACGGAGCGGTCGTATAAGCATTTCACTGCATATCGTACTGTGTATGACTGTGTATGTGACAAATAAAATTTGAATTTGAATTTGAATTTGAAAAACTTAATAATAATAATAACAATACACATAATGAGGCATGAGAAAGGAAATCTAAAGTCTTTTCTGAATGAGTGTGATTGTTGTTTGATCTTTAGCTATGTGACGATGTCAAAATGGAGACTTCAGATGGAGGAACGTCCACATGGTCAGAAGTCTGGGTGAAGAAAGAGGAGACGCAGGAGCTGAACATCAGCAGTCATGGAGACGACCTCGACATCAAACCTGAAGATATCTGCATCAAAGAGGAAGATCCTGACCATGAAGATCAGCTCTGTAAGACATCAGGCCTCTCTGGAGCTCAGGAACACTCTCACTCATTACTCTATACTAAACACTAGTGCACTCAAAGTACAACAGCGGTAATTACAGGGGAACCTTGGATTACGAGCATAATTCGTTTCTCTTGCGTCCACAGTTACTCCTGTTAGATGTGGTTTATTTGCCAGCGAGACACTCACCAGCAATTTGTCCTCTTTTTGAACTTTTATGTGCATTGCAATATTTTAGGCAAAACTGTGCTATTACTCTGCTAATAAAATTTTCACACTCTGCTCTTACTGGTGGAATGTGCAATAAATTTTTTAATTTAGCCATGAAATCTCAAACACTAATTTGGCCAGTGTTTCAGTTTCATTTTCCTAACCCTGTGTATATATATATAGGCCAACCTATCCGGTCCGATCTCACAAAAAACTCAGTGCTGATGATAGAAAGGCCTTAGGACACCCAGTGCACCACAGCCGACCGTGCATGGCCCCGGACTTGTGCTCCCCAGATTCTAACCTAATCGAGCCCCATGGGACGCTCTGGACAAACCACATAGGCCCCGTCCTATCACCACATTTACAGTGGAACCTTAGAATATGAATTTAATCCATTCCAGAGGTGAATTCTTGAGGAGAAATTTCGCATTTTCCCATGGGAAATGATGTGAATGAAGATAATCCGTTCCAGCCTCCCAAAATATTACCAAAATTATCTATATTAGGAATTTTACCAGTATTACTAATTTTACCACATTTTGCATTTAAAATAATCAAAATGACGTAGAAAAGATGTAATTTATAAATGTTCATAAAAATATTAAATAAATATGCATTAAACCTCCCTTAAACTGAAATTGACCCCCTTTTCTTGTTGCTGCTATGGTTGACAACATTCTTGGTGCTATGTCTTCACTAAATGTTGCACAAAATACAAAATAAAAAAAAACAAAAAAAAACACAACAAATATGTAAACTAATTTGGCCTTAATCTTTTATATTTCTTTAAATCTGAATCTTACAAATATTCCACTAGATGCCTAAAAATTCCTAAATTTAAAAATGGCAGAAAGTCAAAGGGGAAACAATTTGGGAAAGCCAATCAGGCTAATCTGTAGGTCTTTGGACTTTGGGAGGAAACTAGAGTACCCGGAGAAAACCCACCAAGCACAAGGAGAACATGCAAACTCCATACACACACACAGACCTGAGGCAGAATTCCAACCCTCAACCCCTGGGGGTGCTCTAATTTCAACAAACATTTAGTATATCTTCTCAAACAGCAATACTATAGAAATGAAACTTTGATGTATTTTAGATAAGTCAATGTGCAGCTTGTTTAACAGTATAGATTTACGGGGTCAGGGGTCGCTCAGTGGTTAAGGCATTGGACTACGGTCCAGAAGGTCCCAGGTTCAAGTCCCACTACCACCAAGTTGTCCCTGTTGGGCCCTTGAGCAAGGCCCTTAACCCCAACTGCTCAGATGTATAATGAGATAAAAATGTAAGTCGCTCTGGATAAGGCTTTAATACAATTCTAATATTTATATTTTCTCAGATAGTCATACACATAACCTTCACATTTGGGAATCATATTTTTTTCTGCATTCTCCTTATCTACTCCCAGACTGTGAGGTCTGCAAATCCTTCTTCTTCAACAAGTGTGAGGTTCATGGTTCTCCCCTCTTCATCCCTGATACCTCTGTCCCCATGGGGGTCTCTGACCGAGCCAGGCAAACTCTTCCTCCTGGACTAGAGATTCAGGAGTCCAGTATTCCTCATGCAGGCCTGGGAGTGTTTAATAAGGGGGAGACAGTTCCAGTAGGTGCACACTTCGGACCCTACCAGGGAGAGCTGGTGGACAGAGACGAGGCCATGAACAGTGAATACTCCTGGGTGGTGAGTTTGTATGCTTTTTTGGAATGTTTAGTTTGTAAATAATTACAATGTTATGATAACATTAATCAATATCAAAATTTTCGTTCCAGTGAAATGTGGAGAAATTGTTAGCACATTTTAGGTCCAATAAACTGCTTATAACTGCTACTTGTATGTCTACCTATCTGTCCAGAGGGTAGCTCTTTGCATTTATTTAATTACTAACCAGTAATTTAAAAAAAACTGAAATGAAACAAATGTGAGGCCTTTGAAACTTGAAAGGGAAAGCTTAAAGAGAGCTAAAATTGATGAATAAATGAGTTCCTCCTTGACTCGAAGCACAGCACATTCTCCCTTCTTGTATAGGGTGCTAATAGTTTTGTTGTAATTTAGCAGCTAGCCATAACTGTAGCTGTTTTATTTTGCTTTTGTCGGTCGTTAATGTGAAGGAACTGGAGTTGCTTGCTATTGCAATAACTTGTTTATTAACAATTTCATTTTTTGTTGTTAATTATATAATACATAAAAAAATGTACAATAAAGCAAAGGGTGGTTTATTTAAACAGATTCTAAAAAATAAAACTATGTATGTAAAAACCAATGGTATTATAAGACTAAATTTAAAATAGAACCGAGAGAATTATGCGGAGAACAACCTACAGTTTCCCAAATTTTAAAGTCACTGTTTACTCATATATGAATTAAGTTTTGTTAAAGTCATTTTTGTTATAAAGTTATCCTACTGTGTAGTCTTTTGAAAGACATTTCATTTCTACAGAACGATTCTTTTAAATAAAGTTGTTATGCTTAATAGAGATCACAGAAGCTAATTTTCTGCTTTCAGCCCTGTTAACACTAAATGTTTGAAAGCCACGCCCCTAAAAGCCCCATGTGGCCGATTAACCCTGCTTCAGGAAGGGCCACTGTTTAAGTGTATTTAATTAAAGTGTTACGCATTTGGTTCATTAAATCGCGTTCATGCCCTTTAGGGAAAATAAAATAAAAGGGTTAGGGTTATTAAAAATCTCTTTCATTGTAAGTAAAAACGCCTGGGTCATGCCACGAAAAATGAAAATAGAAAGTGAGATCTATTTTTTTTTCTGTTTTTTTCAAATTTTGTGCTCAAATCAAAGACGGGGGTCTTTGATTTGAGCACAAAATTTGAAATCTGAAAATGAGTCGTTATCCTTTTTTGCTTTTGGAAAGGAATGCTGAAAAAACTGGGTTTCTTCATTTTTTGATTTTGTATTGAAAAATGAAAGAACAAATGAGGCAGTTTCCTTTAATAAAGAAAGAATTTGACAAATTATCCAGTTTTGTTGTATTCCGTGGCTTCTGATGCTGCTGAGCTCAGCGGTGCATTTCTTCTTTTTAAGATTTGACCACTCCTTAAGGTTCTCTCTCTCTCTCTCTCGCTGATAAGAGAGAGCTGTTTTTTCCCCTCCAGCTTGATAATGATGGCCTCCTTCACCTGTACAGGACCACTATGGACTGCATATTGAGAGTTGTATGACCAGATCTATTCCCTTAAGAACCTGGCCACAACTGGTCATCAGACTGCTTATCAATTAGGTGTCCAATTACTTCTGAGCCTTTTGCCTGTAATATTTACACAGATAATTGCTAACCAAAATATTGTTGTCAAACCAAGTGAATTAAAAACTAAATTCTACACATCAATTACACACACAATTCTTTGTCGTGTACAAACGTATACTTGTCTAAATACAGACTCTGATTTGTACACAGCCCATTTCAGTTTTGTTGCTCTGTGTTTAGAAGCTAAAACACAAGAAACATGTGATTTTGACTGAAATCTAGTGAAAGCTTTGCCTTCGTTTACCTAACATCACTAAAATCACATCGGAACGTTAGAGCTGATCTGTGAAACTCAGGTTACAGTTAAGAACCTTTAATTCTGTCTTCTTTATAATATACGGAATATTTTTATCTTTGAGTCATTACTTTCCCTACTGTGTATCTCATTTACTTAAAAGACATAAAGGAAATGTAAATGTGCAATTGTTCTACAGATACACAGGAGCAGTCAGTGTGAAGAGTACATTGATGCCAAAAGAGAAATGTATGCAAATTGGATGAGGTGAGGAATACACTAGTTGTTGGGTCTTTTAGTTATTGATTTTACAGCTCCTAATATATTGAAAGACATTTATCTTCACTGACGTCTCTCCCATGTGTTCTCTTGCCTCACTCTTTTAGGTATGTGAATTGTGGCCGTAATGATGAAGAACAGAATCTTGTGGCATTTCAGTATCGAGGGGAAATTCTGTATCGTTGCTGTCGACCCATTGACCCAGGACAGGAGCTCTTGGTGTGGTATGAAGAGGAGTACGCCAAAGATCTCAGTCCTGGGTTTGAGCACCTCTGGAACAAAAAGTGCTCCACACATGGTAAAGTCCATCCTTACATACTGCAAATCATTTCCATCTTTTTATTTTATTTTTAAGATTTAACATCAAATATTTTGTGCATCTAAACATAAACATGTAAGTAATTACAAAAACATATGCACACACACAAACTTACAACACTCACACACTTACTTCTACACAATTTGCTCAACTGGCAAATTTTCAAGTTTGGGATCGTTCTTCACTCCGAATCTCTCAGCGACATACTGCTGTAAACGAGGAACGAACATCTAAAAGGAAAAATAAGCTACATACAGTACATATCGGAAGTGATCTTCTGATCGGAAGTTATATAATGATTATTGGTTTACAAAGTCTATGAAGCGTTATGTAGTTAAGCCTTTTTTGATAGATTTTCTTTTGTGCTATTTTCTGGTTAACTGATGCTGCTATTGTCCTCGTTTATTTAAATTAAGTTCCGTCTATATTTACAGTTTGGTCGCTGCTGTCTTTTCTACTTGCCCCAGAAGTATATTCATTAAATATTGATCTCTTTTCGGACATTCTTGAGGTTTATCCCCAAACTATATGGTCTTATTTTCTAATGCTATTTCACATTTAAATAATTTATGTTTAACCTCCATTTGGCAGATGACCTTATGGAAAGTGACTTACATTTTTATCTCATACATCTGAGCAGTTGAGGGTTAAGGGCTTTGCTCAAGGGCCCAACAGTGGCCCTTGGTGGTTGTGGAGCTTGAATTTTGGATCTTCTGAACTGTAGCCCAATGCCTTAACCACTGAGCTACTGCTGTCCCTTTAAATGTCTTGTAGGGCTTTATGAATCCCTTTCCAGTGGTCCTGTCACTTGCCAGGTTATAACAGCAGACAGTGAAAGGGAGGATCCAAGAGCAGAGACAAAGATAATTTGCACTCACAGTCTTTGTGAAGATGCAGAGAAGCTACACATGACTTAGAGGGTGAAAGCCTGTAGCCCAGACGTGCAATAGATTCACACAAGCGGTTATTCCAAAAATGCTAGACAATCTCATAGTCAGTATGATCTTTGCTCGTCAATCTTTAAGTGAGGGAAGAGGCTAATTCCACACACACACACACACACACACACACACACACACACACACACACACACACACACACACACACACACACATTTACGCTGGTAATCCAAGGTTCCACTGTATTTGGAAAGAATATGCAGCACTACACCTGGTGTAAAAAGGGTGACCGTATATTATCATGAAAACATCATCCCATCTATAAAGTATGTTGGTGGAAACATCATGATTTGGGCCTACTTTGCTGCATCAGCTTGCAGTCTTAGAGGGAAAGTCCCAAGTGTATCTAAAAATTCTTCAGGATAATGTGAGAATGTCTGTGGATCATGAAACTCTGTAGAAGTTGGGTGATGCAACAGGACAGTGAACCAAAAGATCAAGACCACAGTGCAAGACCACAACAGAATGGCTTCAGAAAGACAAAAATACCCCTTTTGGAGTGGTCAAGAGCCCAGGGTTGTCAAACAGTTATTAATTCCAAGCGTTCACTTAATTTTTCCACTACCATTTTGAAAGTTAAATGACTATGTTCAATAAGTCATGAAAGATCTGAATTTTTTTGTGTGTTATTATATTAGGTGAATATATTCGTCAATACAAACAAAACTATTTTGATGGCTGGTGATGTCTGTGATGGTAATGTGATGGATTTCATTTGATTTCATTTAATTTGTAATAGAATAGATTCGATTTGTTTAAATTCAACCCATCTGTTAGAAGCCTGAGTGACTGAACTGGAGTGAACCCAATAACAGACAATCGGTGATTAAGCTGTGTAAAAATTTTATTGGACACACTGTGGCTTGGTTGAACAGGCGCAGCAGGAGCAGAGGAGAGAGGCAGTGAGTGTATGTGCTTGGTGACTGAGAATGGGGAGACTCCTAGTGACGAGCAAGGGGCGGCGCTATGTCCAAATCCAAATCGTGAGTCCAAGTCCGAAGTCTTGAGAGCATGCGAGGTCATACACATTAATCAGTCCGATCACAACAGAAGTACCAGGGGATGTAGACGAGAGAGAGAAATCCATGGAACAGGCAGGGTCGAAAACAGGCTAGGATAAACAATTAATCACTTCACAGAAAAAACAGAAAGCGAGGCACACGAGTAAGATACTGCGGCGCTGAACGGTTCTCTCAGTTCTTATAAAGCTGGGGAATGATTAGTGATCAGGTTCAGGTGTACGCTAGTGACAGGTAGGTGTGCAGGAAGAAGAGCTGGAGTGGAGTCAGTGGGCAAGAGACCAGTGGTTTGATCTGGGAGACGTGAAAAGAGGGATTTATCCGGCGCATGGTGGAAGGAAGACGAAGTCTGACGGTGCAGGGGTTGATGATTTTAATAATCGTGAATGGGCCAAGGAACCTGGGGGACAGTTTGCGAGAGATGGTCTTGAGGGGGATTTTCCGGGCGGATAACATAACCCTTTGGCCTACGCGGTAGGGTGGTGCCCTGGAGCGGCGTCGGTCGGCTTGCAGTTTGAACGCCGAAACTGTCTGGCGGATCTTCAACCTTGCACTCTGCCATGTTCTCCGGCATCGATGAATGAAGTCTTGGGCGGAAGGGACCAAGACCTCTTCCTCCTGTGGAGGGAACAGGGGAGGCTGGTATCCAAGGCAGCACTGAAAAAGAGAGAGGCTGGTGGCTGCCGTGGGTAAAGAGTTGTGGGCGTATTCGATCCACGGAAGCGTCCGGCTCCAGGAATGGGGATCCTTAGAAGTCATACACCGAATGGCTGTCTCTAGGTCCTGGTTGGCCCGCTTCATCTGGCCATTAGTCTGGGGATGATAACCCAAAGAAAGGCTGGGCGTTGCGCCAATCAATCTACAGAAGGCTGTCCAGAATTGCGCAGCAAACTGGGGTCCGCGGTCCGACATGATGTCTATCGGGAGCCCATGGAGCCGGAAAACATGGGTGATTAGCAGCTCTGCGGTTTCCTTGGCAGTGGGGAAACTAGGCAGGGGAACGAAGTGAGCTGCCTTGGAAAAGCGGTCTACTACCGCGAGGACGCAGGTGTGGCCCTCGAAGTCAGGAAGTCCAGTGACGAAATCAAGGGATATATGCGACCAGGGTCTGTGCGGAACAGGAAGAGGTCTAAGATGACCAGCAGGTAGCTTATTGCTGCTCTTATTCCTGGCGCAGACATCGCAGGTGCTCACAAAGTGGCGGGTGTCATCCCTCATGGTGGGCCACCAGAAACGCTGCTGGACGAGGGTTAAGGTGCGTGCCGCCCCTGGGTGGCAGGCCAACCTCGAGCCATGCCCCCATTCCAGGACATAGGGTCGTTCAGTCTCCGGGACAAAGATTTTGCCGGTAGGCGTCTCTGGAGGTTCAGGTTCCTGGTTGAGTGCCGTCCTGACTCGTGATTCGACGTCCAGCAGTGCCGCCCCCACCAGACATTGAGGAGGCAGGATATTGGACTCAGGCACTTGATCCTGGGCTGGGGAGAACTGACGAGAAAGCGCGTCCGGTTTGCCATTCTTGGAGCCCAGGCGATAGGACAGGGAGAAATTAAAGTGTGAAAAGAAAAGTGACCACCTCGCTTGTCGGGAATTGAGACGCTTAGCTGTTCTGAGGTACTCCAGGTTTTTATGATCTGTCCAGACCAGGAACGGGACCTCAGTCCTCTCTAGCCAATGTCTCCACTCCTCCAGCGCGAGCTTAATGGCCAATAGCTCTCGATCACCAATGTTGTAATTTCTTTCAGCGGACGAGAGTCGGTGAGAGAAAAAGCAGCATGGGTGTAGCTTGTTATCCTTTGTGACCTCTGCTGAAAGTATCGCCCCTACTCCCGAGTCTGAAGCGTCCACCTCGACTATGAACTGGAGGGAAGGGTCAGGCTGTTGGAGAATAGGGGCTGAGGTAAACCGTTTCTTTAGTTCACAAAATGCCCTAGCTGCCTGCTCAGTCCAGGAAAATGGCGTCTTAACTGAGGTCAGGGAAGTGAGTGGGGCGGCTACTGAGCTATAATTACGAATGAACCTCCTGTAAAAATTAGCGAAACCCAGGAAACGCTGGAGGTCCTTTTGGGTGGTTGGAACAGGCCAGTCAGTTACTGCTCTGAGCTTGACGGGATCCATCTGGATGCTAGACGGGACGACGATGAAACCCAGGAATGAAATTGTACTTTGGTGAAACTCACAATTCTCGGCTTAGACAAAGAGCTGATTTTCAAAGAGTCGCTGAAGTACCTGGCGGACATGTATCGTATGTTCTTCTAGGGAGCGGGAGAAGATGAGTATGTCGTCTAGGTATACGAATGCAAAGACGTTGACAAAGTCCCTGAGGACATCATTGATCAGAGCCTGGAAGACTGCCGGGGCATTAGCTAGCCCAAAGAGCATGACTAGATATTCATAGTGACCTGAGGGCGTATTGAAGGCGGTCTTCCACTCGTCTCCTTCTCTGATCCTAACTAGTTGGTAAGCACTCCGGAGGTCCAACTTGGTGAAGATTTGGGCCCCCAGCAGGAGGTCAAAGACGGAGGACATCAGTGGCAGAGGTTAGCAGTTCTTTATGGTGATGTCATAAAAAAAAAGGCTGCCTCTGCGTTTGATGATGCCGGCTGCTAACGATTCAGAGAAGTATTTATCCATGGCTTGTCGTTCGTGCTGAGAAAGTGAGTAGAGACTTCCCTTGGGTGGCGCTGTGCCTGGGAGGAGGTCAATTGCACAGTCGTGGGGTCGGTGGGCGGGAAGAGAGGTAGCGCGGGACTTACTGAACACCGTCCTGAGATCGGCGTAATCATGTGGGACTGTAGAAAGATCTGGAAATTCCTCAGAGGCGGTTATTACTGGAGGGGGACAGAGCGCAGACTTGAGGCAAGAAGCCAGGCAGAGGGGACTCCAACCGAGAATGGCATTGTTCCGCCAGTCAATCTGTGGGTTATGTCGGATGAGCCACGGATGTCCAAGAACCAGCTGGGATTGAGCCTTCTGCATGACCAAAAACGATATCTCCTCCGAATGGTTCCCAGAGGTGCGCAAGGTGACTGGAGCGGTTCGCCGCGTAATTGGAGGAAGAAGCGTCCCATCGAGGGCCCGGACTGACAGTGGTGGTTCCAGGGGAAGGGTTGGTACATGCAGTTCCTTAACTAATGTGACACAAATTAATTTTTGATCCGAACCAGAATCGACAAGGGCGTGAAGAACACAAGACTGGTTCTCCCAGAGGAGTACGACGGGCATAAGTGAGCGGTCTCTAGGCGGCTGTGCTTGGGTCGCCCCCTCCAGTGTGCCTAGGTTCACATGCACATGCCTAGAAACATGCACCAGCCTGAACCCGATGCTGTCGCTCCTCCAACGAGATCCGGGTTCGCCCGATCTGCATGGATCTTGGCCTTGGAGAGGTGCTGGCTCTAAGCTGGGGTTGACGGGGTGCACGGCGGGGCTATGACGCGAAGGAATCTCTACAATCCCAGAAGCTGTGCGCGAGGAAGTCTCTCGGGTTCTTGCTATCGAATCTTTGCTTCTAATCCACATAACATGCAGTGGTTGTAAGGTGGAATGTAGCAGCTGATTTCCCTTGTAACAACAGAAGTTGGTGCGCTGCGCAGACGTTCTATCTGGAGCTCCGTAAACGCGGAAGAGCACAACCGCGGAAGTGCTCATGCCGCGGAAAAAGCCGGCTTGTGAAGAAGGAGAAGCAAAAGACTAGAAGGATCGTCTTTATCATGCAAGGGTCGATATCCGGTGATCCAGTGACGAGGGCAAACAAATCCAAATCGTGGGTCCAAATCCGAAGTCTTGAGAGCATGCGAGGTCATACACATTAATCAGTCCGATCACAACAGAAGTACCAGGGGATGTAGACGAGAGAGAGAAATCCATGGAACAGGCAGGGTCGAAAACAGGCTAGGATAAACAATTAATCACTTCACAGAAAAAACAGAATGCGAGGCACACGAGTAAGATACTGCGGCGCTGAATGGTTCTCTCAGAGTTCTTCTAAAGCTGGGGAATGATTAGTGATCAGGTTCAGGTGTACGCTAGTGACAGGTAGGTGTGCAGGAAGAAGAGCTGGAGTGGAGTTTTAGCATCTGAATGTGCTAGGTTGATCTAGCTGGTTCGTGACACCATCACTCAACTCAACACTCAACTTTCAATTTTTAAAACAGTTGTGTGTACCTAAGCAAAGTTTTCGCCTTTCGTAATTCTTGATCTGCATTAATGAAAAGGTGAAGTGTATTTAATAGTACCTACGATAATTATGGATAGGCCTTTTTAAGATGTGAGATGTTTATGTTGTTCTGAAACTATTTAAGAATCTTCCATTTAGTGTTTTCAGTTTGAGGTACAGTCTCAGCAAGTACTTGCTTTAAAACCTATTGATTTATTCTAGCTGATGCAGGGATCCTGGGGTCAGTGACGTCATGAGATCCATGCTGAACAATAGAGTCAGGTCCATACGTATTTGCACTGTTATAAATTATTTATAATCTTCCAATATGTAACTATTGTTGACTTTCAGCTTTAATTCAACAAATATATTGCATTTATTTATATTTACAGGCTCAAAAGTAAGTCAGCAAAGAGGAGAAGAGCCACACCTACAACAACACCAACGTGTTCACACAGCAGAGAAACCATATAACTGTTCTCAGTGTGGAAAGAGTTTTAAACGCCGTGGCGATCTCAACCAACACCAGCGCATTCACACAGGAGAGAAGCCGCATCATTGCTCACAGTGTGGGAAGAGTTTTATTCGACAGGGTGATCTCCAGCGACACCAGGGTATTCACACAGGAGAGAAACCGTATCGCTGCTTACAGTGTGGAAGGGGTTTTAATCGCAGGAGTAATCTCCAAAGACACCAGTGCGTTCACACAGAAGAGAAGCTCTATCACTGCTCACAGTGTGGAAAGATTTTTAATCAACAGAGTCATGAACAAACACAGCAGCAGATTCACACAGAAGAGAAGCCATTTCACTGCTCACAGTGTGGAAGTTTTTCTGAACAAAGTTCTCTCCAAACAACCCAGCATATTCGTGCTGGAAAGAAACCATATCACTGCTCACAGTGTGGAAAAGGTTTTAATCAGCGGAGTAATCTCCAACAACACCTGCGCATCCACACAGGAGAGAAACCATATCAGTGTTTACAGTGTGAAAAGAGTTTTATTCGAAAGCGTGACCTCAAACAACATCAGGATTTTCACACCGGAGAAAAGCCGTATCACTGCTCACAGTGTGGAAAGAGTTTTATTCATAAGAATAATCTCCAAAGACACCAGCGCATTCACACAGGAGTAAAACCGTATCAGTGTTTACAATGTGGAATGGCTTTTAATCGACAGCGTGCTCTCCAGCAACATCAGTTTATTCACACAGTAGTGAAACCGTATCACTGCTTACAGTGTGGAAAGGGTTTTACCGAAGAAAGTATTCTCAGAAGGCACCAGCGCATTCACACAGGAGAGAAGCCGTATCACTGTTCACAGTGTGGAAGGTCTTTTACTCAGCAGAGTCATCTCCAACGGCACCAGAGCATCCATGCAGGAGAAAAGTCATATCACTGTTCGCAGTGTGGAAAAGGTTTTATTCGACAGGGTGATCTCCAAAGACATGGGCGCATTCACACAGGAGACAAGCCGTATCACTGCTTACAGTGTGGAAAGAGTTTCAATCGGCAGAGTAATCTCCAAAGACACCAGCTCATTCACACGGGAGAGAAGCTGTACCAGTGTGGGAACAGTTTTCTTGACCAAAGTAATCTCTGAAAAAACATCACTACTTTCACATTACAGAAAGCCGTATCAATTCAGTTACATTTCATTTGTATGGTTCTTCTCGATATTTAAATAAAAAATGGATCTTTATTGGTTGCCTCTGATGAACAAGCCAGAGGCAGTGGTGGTAAGGAGAAACTCCCTAAATTGACATGAGGGAAAAAACACCTGAAAGGAACCAGCCTCAACTCAGTTAAACTCAGTTCAATATGTATATATACCGTATACTATACTCATTTTATGATGAAATTAGTTAGCTAGCTTAAGGCTTATAAGCCAAACACTACATTTTTGGATTGTAGTACAGGCCCATATGAAGCACCACTGCGTGTTTCCCCGTCTATTATTAACTTCATTTGAAACCTGTAGAGGGCATGAGCATGTTTCATTTCTCTTTGAATGGTTGATCTGTTTTTTGTTGTTGTTGTTGTTGTTTATTTGTTGTTTGTTTGGTTACTTTTTGTATTTTCTCTTGCTTCTTTTGCTGTGCAATAATTGGTTTTGAAAGGCTGTGATGGTCCCTTAAAAAATAGGTTCAATAAACAAAAAATACCATCTAATAGTTGAGCTTGTGTGTCTGGTTTTGGGTCTGGCAGGAGTTTGCGGTAGACCTTAATAATTAGTTATTGTTAAAGTAGCTGTTTAGATAATCTGTGCATTGTTTTAACATATAAATTGGTCACTTTATGTGACTTTCATTTTTACTTTCCTTCTCTAAATTAAAATCATAAAAGCAGTTCATGAGAACAAGAAGTTTGTGAGTGTTATAACTAATAAAGAGATGAAAAGGGGCATGAATCAAAAGCTACAAAGAGGACAAGTGTCCAAACCAGAATCAAAATATAGAGGTTGCCAAAATCAGTATGTAAGTCTTGAGCATTTCCTTTACAAAGATTGAGAGGTGGAGTAAGGTGCAGGCTCTAACAGGTTTTCTTCAAAAATGTTTCAAGCTGTGATAAGGGGTATAAATACTTTTGCAAGGCAATGTGCTGGGGATAAAAGGTGGTGATTTATTTGAGCCCAGGGCCTGTATTTACTAAGAATCTCAGAATTACTTGTAGGAATCGGGCTCAAAGTAAATATAGGACTAAAACCAGTCCTACCTCAGAGTTATGTCCACTTTTAGGACATAAAAGTTATTCAGAGGTGGAAAGTAATGAATTACATTTAGTTGTGTTACTGTAATTGAGTAGTTTTTTTTGTGTATGTCTACTTTTTAAAGTAGTTTTTAAAATCTGTAATTTTACTTTAGTATGTTTTGTTTAAAGTATTGTTCTTCGCTACATTTGAAATCATATTCGAAATGAAATAAAAATAATAAAAAATAATGCAACAGGGAAGGAAAAGAATTGCACCCTGGAAACCACTGCACTAATTCATTTTATGGGCGGGGAGAACAAACGCACTAAATTCACAAGAACGATGAAGATGGACAAAAACATTCTTATGATCAAACCCCTGGCCATTGTAACGGCCACTACTATACTATACTATACTATACTATACTATACTATACTATACTATATCATATCATGTTATCTATGTTATGAGTCGCCGTCCCTCCCCCAGTGCTGTGGAGGTGTGTGTGAGAAGGAGAGAGCGGAGTAGGAGCTCAGTTGTGCTGCTCACCCCGAAACACTCTGTTCTTTTACCCTTTTCTTTACTGTTACTTTATGTTGTGTATTATAATTGTGTGACACTGAAAGAGGCGATAAAGGTTTTGTGCTGAACGTTATTCTCGGCTCTGAGCTTTTTTTTTTCCTCGGTTATCCGGCGCAAAGTGTCACACCGTATTTTAGCGACCACTTTGATTTCAACCACAAGAAAGGGAACAGCTTTATTATGTAAAGGTGTTCCTTCAATTAAAAACAACTGGTTTGAAATTTATATCCGCTTGTCTTTTTGAATTACACCCCCCCCCCAAGTCCCCGCCCCCCCCCCAGTATTTGTACTTGAGTACAAAAATGTATTACTCTTTCCACCTCTGAAGTTATTTATATAGCTTCCTATCATTATTTTCGTGGAGGAGAAGGACGGCGCCAAGAAAAGCATGTGACCTCAATTTTTACGACACTGAGAGCCGCAAACTAGTTTGCACATTATAGCGGTGTTGTAGTTTTTATAATAGAATCTTTATTGTCATTACACAAGAGCAACGAAATTAAGAGCTGTCGTCCTTGGTGCCAAAACACACACCTCAACCAACACGCATCTCTTAAACACAATCATCCACTACAGTGGACTAGCCCCTATTCCACAGACATACCACACATTCTATTTTGTGCCAAAGGCATTCAAAGCAGCCACAGCTTTGTAATAAAAACTGTTTTTTAATCTGTTGGTCCTTGCCCATAGGGTCCTATATCTCCTGCCTGATGACAGCAACTCAAACAAACGTTGAGGCAACAGAAACTATACAGTTCTTTCAGTAAGGGGAGCGGGAAGGCTTTCCTATTCGTCGCTATGCAGCTTGCAAACCATAAACAAACACAGTATGTCAGAGTGCTTCCTACATAGCATTGATAGAAGTCCACCAGCTTCTCAGAAAAATGCTGTTTATTGAGAAGTCTGAGGAAAAATAGTCTCTGCTGGGCCTGCGGTAACACCCGCGGTGGTGGCTTGTGTGTCTACATCAACACAAAATGGTGAAAGAACTCTGTGCTAGTTTCTAGCTTTTGCTCATCGTTGCTGGAGATTCCTTAATGCTAAGGAAGCGCTATGGGAACTGTATGCTAAGATCAGTGACCTGCAAAATACATGTCGCTGTTTATTGTCGCTGGAGGTTTCAACTATGCAAATCTCAAGTCAGTGCTTCCTAAATTCCATCACTATGTGGACTGAAAACATGGTCCAGGGGAAAACACGCTGGATCTTGTTTACACAAAAAATCCCCGGTGCATATCAGGCAGAGCCCAGCCCCCATCTCGGCTACTCAGGGCATACAAGCCATCACCAACTACAGGACATCATCACCTCCCTGTGACAGTGACGGCCCCCTTCCAAATGCACTGAACAGCTTCTACACACGGTTCAATATGCAGAACAACATGATGGCGAGGAAGACCACCCCTCCTCTGAACGACCAGGTGCTGTGTCTCACCAAGGCTGATGTGAAAAAAACTCTACGCAGAGTTAACCCACGTAAAGCTGCTGGACCAGACAACATCACAGGCAGAGTGCTCAGGGAATGTGCAGAACAGCTGTCAGATGTTCTCACCGACATCTTCAACATCTCTCTGAGCAGCGCAGTTGTTCCCACATGTTTTAAGTCTACCACCATCGTCCCCAGAATAAGTCTTCTGTGTCCTGTCTCAATGACTACCGCCCTGTCGCACTCACACCCATCATCATGAAGTGCTTCCAGCGGCTCATCATGAGACACATCAAGACTATGCTGCCCCCCTTACTGGACCCCCTGCCGTTTGTGTATTGTTCTAACCATTCGACGAATGACGCCATCTCCACCACACTCCACCTGGCACTGACACACCTGGACAAGAAGGACACTTACGTCAGAATGCTGTACATAGATTTCAGTTCAGCATTCAATACAATCATCCCCCAACACCTGATCACTCTCCACTCAGCATCGACGGCTCTTCTGTGGAGATCGTCAAGAGCACAAAATTCCTGGGCGTCCACCTGGAGGAGAACCTCAGCTGGTCCCTCAACACCAGCTCTCTGCATAAGAAAGCCCAACAACGTCTTTTGTTCCTGAGAAGGCTGAGAAAGACACAGCTTCCACCACCAATCCTCACCACCTTTTACAGAGGAATTATCAAGAGCATCCTGAGCAGCTGCATCACTGTCTGGTTTGGGAATTATACCACATCGGACCGCAAGACCCTACAGCAGACAGACTAAATAACATCCGGACTGAACTGATAAACACACACATGCACAATCACACTGATCTACAACCATCTTCATTTATTCACATCCATCTACCTGACCACCTACCTTGCAATGTTTGCACAATATTTATCTCACTCTGCCATTTGCACAATGTAAATTGTCTACTGCTGTTTTTTGTTTTTTCCTCACTACCTCAACTCATAATTCATCATACAGTCTGCTATTTGCACAAAAAATTATTTTTGATAAATGTCAATTGTTTACTGCTGTTTTTCTCACTACCTCAACACATACCTCATCACTAAATAAGGCATTTCAGTACTGAAATGTGTTTACATTGATGTGCTACATTGTTGTTATCATGTAGCTCTTGTTTGCACAATTGCACATGCACTTTGTTGTCTGTTTTCTAGTGTTGTCTCTTCTAGTATATAAATTGATAGCTTAGGTTAACTTAAAAATGTAAAATCTGCGTTGCTAACTTATGTTGTGTTATAAATTTATGTTGTTGCCTGTATGTAGCACCCTGGTCCTGGAGGAACGTTATTTCGTTTCACTGTGTACTAACTGTATATGGTTGGAATGACAATAAAGCCGACTTGACTTGACTTGACTTCTTGACCAACATTGTAGTGTTGGCATTCCAAGTAAGGTCCTCCTCAATGCCCAGAAACTTAAAATTTGCCACCCTCTCCACACATTCCCCGTTAATCAACACGGACAGAATTCAATTCAATTTTATTTCCAACCGTCATAAAGCAGAATCCAGCTTGAGCTGGTCCTTCTCTGGATGCCTCAGGGTCCTCGCAGGATTGGCCTCTATCAAGCATTTTCTCTCTGGAAGCAATTTCCCTCTAGGATTAATAAAGCTCTTTTAACCTATTGGAGCTGGAAAATCTCCAGATGCCTTGGGATTGGTAGAAAAATAAAGAGCAGGTGGGAAGAATTAGCGTAGTTGCCATTCAGGATAGACGTACTGTAGTATGAGGTTATGGAATGAATGATGTGTATGCCAGATTAAAGAGATGCGTCTTGAGTCTACGTTTAAACTGGGAAACTGTGTCTGAGCCCCGAACACTGTCAGGAAGGCTATTCTAAAGTTTTGGAGCTAAATATGAAAATGCTCTACCTCCTTTTGTACATTTTGATATTCTGGGAACTACCAGAAGTCCCGAGTTTTGTGATCTTAAGGAACGTGGTGGATTGTAACATATCAGAAGACTGGTTAGATATGAGGGAGCTTGACCGTTTAGAGCCTTTTGTATGCTATTTTGTAATTAATTCTAATCTGAATAGGTAGCCAGTGCAGGGATGATAATATTGCATTTAGGACTAACTGTACAGTCGTGGCCAAAAGTTTTGAGAATTACATAAATACTGAAAATTGGAAAAGTTGCTGCTTAAGTTTTTATAATAGCAATTTGCATCTACTCCAGAATGTTATGAAGAGTGATCAGATGAATTACATAGTCCTTCTTTGCCATGAAAATTAACTTAATCCCGAAAAAAAACCTTTCCACTGCATTTCATTGCTGTCATTAAAGGAGCTGCTGAGATCATTTCAGTAATCATCTTGTTAACTCAGGTGAGAATGTTGACGAGCACAAGGCTGGAGATCATTATGTCAGGCTGATTGGGTTAGAATGGCAGACTTGACATGTTAAAAGGAGGGCGATGCTTGAAATCATTGTTCTTTCATTGTTAACCTGGTGACCTGCAAAGAAACGCATGCAGCCATCATTGCGTTGCATAAAAATGGCTTCACAGGCAAGGATATTGTGGCTACTAAGATTGCACCAAGAAAGTCCAGCAAGCGCCAGGATCGTCTCCTAAAGAGGATTCAGCTGCGGGATCGGAGTGCCACCAGTGCAGAGCTGCTCAGGAATGGCAGCAGGCAGGTGTGAGCGCATCTGCACGCACAGTGAGGCCAAGACTTTTGGACGATGGCCTGGTGTCAAGAACGGCAGCAAAGAAGCCACTTCTCTCCAAAAAAAAGCATCAGGGACAGATTGATCTTCTGCAAAAAGTATGGCAAATGGACTGCTGAGGACTGGGGCAAAGTCATATTCTCGGACGAAGCCTCTTTCCGATTGTTTGAGGCATCTGGAAAAAGGCTTGTCCGGAGAAGAAAAGGTGACGCTACCATCAGTCCTGTGTCATGCCAACAGTAAAGCATCCTGAGACCATTCATGTGTGGGGTTGCTTCTCATCCAAGGGAGTGGGCTCACTCACAATTTTGCCCAAAAACACAGCCATGAATAAAGAATGGTACAAAAACACCCTCCAAAAGCCTTTGAAACATATTAGGTGCTTGTAATTATATTTCAGTACATCACAGAAACAACTGAAACAAAGATCTAAAAGCAGTTTAGCAGCAAACTTTCTGAAAACTAATATTTGTGTCATTCTCATAACTTTTGGCCACGACTGTATGTGTTTGTTTTTTGTTTTTTTTAAACCTAAATTTGGGTGAATAGCCTTGCTTGCATTTTTACAAAGTTTTTTTTTTTTTTTTTACAAAATTTGCTTCAGGGCATCTTGGGCGTACTATGAAACTAATGTCACGAAACCTGAGAAACTAAGAAACTAATGGAAACTGTAGTTTGTTTATTGAGAATGCAGGACAACCACCTAGTAATGCATTACAGTAGTCCAGGCTAGAGAACATAAATGCATGAACTAGCTTTTCTGCATCAGATACAGATAAAATGTTCCTAAGCTTGGCAATATTTCTAAGGTGGAAAAAAGGCTGTTTTTGTGATATTGGAAGCTACTGTCTAATATTACGCCCAGGTCTTTCACTGTCGAGCTGGTAGTAAGAGTACATCCTTCTAAACGCAGGCTGAATTGTTAGAGCTGTTGTGTACTGTTTTTTTGGGGCCAATAAGTAATATCTCTGTTTTATCTGAATTTAGTAAAAGAAAATGATCGGTCATCCAATCTTTTATATCTTGAACACATTCAGTTAGTCTAGACAACTTGGGTATTTCGTCTGGTTTTGTGGAGATGTATAACTGGGTATCATCAGCATAACGATGGAAACTAACATCTTGCTTACTCCAACCACAACTGTTAAAAGCCCCTATATTAGAGCTGGGTAGGACCGTCATAATCCGATCAAAATGATTTTGAGAAGAAAGAGAAAATAGAGAGACGATGAGACCATTTTGCTAGTGGAGAAGGGAATAAAATGTAAAGAAATAATTAGAGTAAAATTCTGCCCTGCTCTTATCTCTAAAGATAAAAAGTGAATAGAGTTCGTATTTGTGAAAGCATCAGTGCCATCTGTCAGTCTGCAGCATGAACACTTGAGGAGTGTGAAACACCGGGATACACTGTGTTAATGATGTGATGAAGCTTATAACAGAGAATCTAAAATAAACACTTTCATTTATTATTTCAGACACTGTTGGCTGTGTCACTGTTTCAAAGCTGCATCTTCACTGTTACAAAAAGAAAACATACACCATCAGTCACCTGCAGAGACAACATACAAGTTCATTAATAGACCAGTTACAGATGATAAAAAAGTATTCATTCCACCCTCAAGTTTCCTAATCTTCCTGACTCCTGACTTAGGCACTTCACCCCAACCTGAGTACCTCCTCTCTGAATTCTTCTTCAACTTCCACCATCTAATCCTGAGTTCAGTCCTCACTCTCATTTTCTTCTTCTATGCCTCAAAAGTCATCCTGAAGACCACCATCCGATGCTGTTTAGCTACACCATCTCCTGCAGCTACCAGTCTCTAATCTCCCTCAGATTGCATCTCAACACAGCAGATAGTCCACCTAAGTACATCTTCCACCACTCTTATACAGTATGTCTCCCTGTATCCCTCTTTCTTCTGAATGTATGTGTTAACCACTGCCATTTCCTTTTTGCAAAATCTACAATACTCTGTAATTCCACATTCCTCTCCTGGACCCCATACCTCCTTGTCACCTCTGTTCCCTTCCCCAACATGACCATTAAGGTCAGTTTCAATCACCAATCTTTCTTCCTTGTGGACACTCACTATCACTTTGTCTAGCTCCCTATAGAAATCTTCTATCTCCTTCACATCACATCAGTATTAGATCTACATAATTTCTCTTGTTGTCTACACTATAGTAAAGCAGTTTAAACCCACGTCCAATGTTCAGGGGTGGCTCAGAGGGTTAAAGCACTGAGTTACTCATCGGAAGATTGGTAATATATATACTATATTGCCACTGTTGGGCCCTTGAGCAAGGCCCTTAACCCTATCTGCTCCAGGGGCGCTGTATCATGACTGACCTTGCGATCTTACCCCAGTTATGCTGGGATATGCAAAGAAGGAATTTCACTGTGCTGTAATGTATATGTGACAAATAAAGACTTAACACTTAGTATTGTATATCTACCTTTCTCCACTCCATCATATCAGCTAGCTCTTTCCCTTTATCAGTCATATTGCCAACATTCAAAGTTCCTATTTTAACCTCTACACTTCTATCCTTCCTCATCTCCCTGGCCATTCTTTCATCAACAATAGCCCTATTTACACAGGTATCTGGTACCTGAGGTGGCCATTGTTAACTCGGGCCTTGACCGATTTGGTACTGTATGTACTGTAAATCTTTTCCATGATCTACATCTTGGTTTGGCACATGTTCTAATGTTTTATGCTTGAGCCTGAAACTAAGCTTTGACAATAGCTGAGTATTTTTTTATCAAATAAACTAAGAACTTTTTTTTCATTGATTTGTTTATTTAATTCCAAGTAAAAAATAAAACATGTTCCCAACATACAATGAAATAATTTTTTTGCTGTCCTCCACTGTATACAAAAAAAAAAGGCAAAATAAACATAAAATAGAATACAATAAAGATATGTATAAAAAAAAAGAATAGGCATAATAAGGATATACTGTATATCAAACATAAAATTAAAGCAAAATATGAATATATGAAAAAATCACCACCCAGGCCATCCTGATGAATCTGGGCTCTGCTGATGGCAACATCTCAAGGCGGCTTTACTGATCCAACCGACACTGCACACCGCTGTGTTCCATGGATGCTGACCACTTCTCCAGATGGCACACAAAAGCCTGCTTGGCCTCGCAAATGCTCATGTGACATAGGTCCCTGCGTGGATTAACAAAGACAAACACATTCCTTTGAAACTGCTCAGGTACACGACTGAAGTGAACATGATGAGAAACAAAGACGTCCTTCAGGGAGGCTGGAGAACTATTTCTCAAGACTACATCAAACAATACAAGAAAGTCTGGAGATTTGGAAGTGAAATGTGAAGAAATGTGTGTGGAGGGTTGGGGTGGATCAATTCTTTTGCACACTGACTATAATAATAATAATCTTAGGAAGATTAATTAGATAAAGTATTGACGAATTCATTCACTAATTCCTTTATTCTTTCAGAGACACACGGTCCTGATCCACACTCCGGTCCAGTAGGTGGCGGCAATACACCGTTACACTGTTTATCAAACGCCTAAAACATCAAGAAGAAGCAGTCACCGCATTTCCCGAGCAGCTAATCATCAGATTAATATATTTCTGACTGAGTTTTACACTTCTGTGTGCTGGGCTTAAACATAAATCCAGGTTATTGTGTGTGTTTCTGAGGATTTAACAGCTCGTTGTACTTTAAACCCTGAGGTAAGTCCCACTGGCGCTGTGTGTCCGAGTTAATGCGCATGCGCCGTGCGTAGGGCACTATTCAAACAACGACGAGTGGCGTTTATGTGGCGAACTTGTTTATTTATATGTTAAAGTATTTATATGTTAAAGTATTCACATTTGCGCAGTAACTTTTCGGACTGTAAGGAGTTTCCTGGTTTGTACGGTTTCCGGTCGCGCATGGGTTAGGGTTAGACAGATTTGGAATTGAGTGTGAAGTAATATGAGTTTATTTCATATTTACTGTGTATGAATAATCAGTCATTATTGAGGACTGGAGCAGAACATGTCCCCGTACATTAAACTGTGATTTTGTGTTTTCTGTAAAATTCAGAAATAATTTACATTTTGATCAAGAGCAAGTTTATAATGTGAATCAACTCATTACACAATATCCCCCCCATAATCCTACTTAAAATAATTTTTGTTTTATTTGATAAAGTGTCCCCACTAGACTAATCTCTAAGGACCCCTTGGTGCTTGTAATTTTAATTATTTTTCACAGTTTAAAGAACTAACATTGATACTGCTGTGGTCACAATCATAAAATGTCAACCATAAAATGTTATTCAATTCAATTCAGTTCAATTTTATTTGTATAGCGCTTTTAACAATTGACTGAAATGGCAATAGGAAGAAACCTTGAGAGGAACCAGACTAAATCCATCCTCATCTGGGTGATAACGGAGAGCAGGGATTGATCTGCACTCATACTGTGTGTTAGGAGGCTGGAAGTTCAGTAGAACAGGAGACGTTCATATGGAGTCCAGTTGGTTATTGGAGACTCAGGTAGACTGTAGGAAACTCCAGTCCTGAACTATCGAGAGACTGCAGTCACGAGTTTGTGGTAGAGTTTTTAAAATTAACAAAAATTTTGTCAACACCGTCAGGAGTTTCATCTGAAAGTGGTGACTTATTGTGTAACATTGTTGACAAATACATCCAAATTGTGTTTTATTTCAGTACATCATTTTTTTTTTTACTAAAAAAAAAAACATTCTTCAACAAACCATTTGTTTTTTTTTTGTTTATTTCCTGTTAACATGCATTTGTTTTTTAAAAGCATGATGCATTATAAAAATCTAGCATTTTTTCCCGCAGTAGTACACAAAAACTATATTTTTTTCAATGTATAAATGAGTTTTATGCTGTATTAGTTAAAACTGTTCAGTCATTTATCATGTGTAGGATATGATTTAAGTAAAGTAAAGTTAAAATTCCAGTAAAGTTAGATAATGTTTAATGAAGAGCTTATTAAGGACATTTTAGGCACAATAAATCTATAGGAATAATGAAATTAATTTCAGGAAGGTATGGCAAGACAGCAGTTGTGAAAAGCGAAAGAGAAGGAATAGGGTTTACCAAAGAAAGAGCAGGGAGAAGATTTATAGAGACCCTGAACAGAGCGATGTATTCTTCAGAAAGGAGACAGAAAGACTAAGGTTTTAGGGTTGAACATTGTTTATAAACATTCTTCCTCTTCTTCTTGTTATTAATCTGTGTCTAGAGTTGTAATGAGTTCAGCAGGAGACAGGCGGAACTTCTCCAGGAGGTCTCGGGCTCCTGATCCTGCTCCCTCACAGGTAATGCTGATTTGAAAAAAAAAACAAAAAAAAAAACAATATATATATATATATTCATAACCAGACTCAAACCATCAGTGAGCCTTCAGTGAGATCTAAAACCGTTTGCTTCCTCCTTTTATGTTCACTCAAACTGTCAAATGAGGTCCAGAGAGGTATTTATGCAAGTGCCACCATTAGCCTGGGGAAAAAAAACATCCGAGAGAGTATTATAGTATTACACACATTGGGCGTGGCCAATACAACAGTTTGGAGTGTTTATTTATTACCTGAATTACCTGGTGAGCTCAGCAACAGCAAAAGACAGATATTCTTCACTGGTCAAGTCAGTCATCTGATCTCAACTCAATAGAGCCATTTACATTTAGGCAGACACCCTTATCCAGAGCAACTTACATTTTTTCCCCTCATTATTCATCTGAGCAGTTAAGAGTTAAGAGCCTTGCTCAAGAGCCCAACAGTGGTAACTTGGTGGGCATGGGGTTGGAACCTGACCTTCTGAACCTTAAGACTGAAGTCAGAAAGACCCACAAGTAGCTGTAGCAGTAGCTGCAGTAAAGGCCTGGCAAAGCATCTCCCAAGAGGAATCTCAGCATTACTTAATGTCCATGGGGTTTAGACTTTAGGCAGTCGTTATCTGAGAATGATCTTGAAAGTATTAAAGACAATCTTTGTTTGTAATTGTTAGTTTGTTTCATTATTTACGAGCCGCAAAATCGTGTGTGTGTGTGTGTGTGTGTAGGCTGTAATTCTTGAATGATCAATGCTACACTTTAATTAAAGGGCTATTCTTCACTGGTCAAGTCAGTCACCTGATCTTAACTCAATTCAGTTTTATTTGTATAGCGCTTTTAACAATTGTCATTGTCACAAAGCAGCTTTACACAATCAAAATAATTATTTAAGTTTGTATGGAATGTAAATGTGTATGAATCAAAATGGTCAGTCCATGATGAGAACTTTGGTTACATTGTAATGGTGAACACACAGGCAGATGTGAATCTTTTAACTGATGTTTTAGAAGATTTTAAAGTTTTATCGTCTGCCATTTTAGTAGGAGAATGGGGAGACGACCAGCCCACACTACCAGGGGGTTTAATGTGGAAAAAGACTGGTTTTAAATACTTGGGTGTCTACCTGGGCAGTAATAGTCCAACCTAGAGGTGATAAAAGCATGAACTAGTTTTTCTGCATTAGTGACAATATTTTCCTTAACTTGGTAATATTTCTGAAGTGAACGAATGCTATAGTGATATTGTCTCCATGAGCTTGAAATGAAAGACTAGAATCTATAATCACACCCAGGTCTTTTATTGTTGCACTTGATGGAACAGAAAGGCCATCTAAAGTTACAGTGTGATCAGAAAGCTTACTTCTAGCTGCTTGTGGTCCTATGACTAGAACTTCTGTCTTATCAGGATTAAACCGAAGGAAGTTAATTAACATCCAGTTTCTTATATCTTTACGCATTCCTCAACTTTAGCAAGCTGTTTTTTCTCATCTGGTTTTGCTGAGACGTACAACTGTGTGTCGTCAGCATAACAATGAAAACTAATATTCATGCTTACGGATTATTTTGCACAAAGGAAGCATGTAAAGGGAAAAAACAGTGGGCCTAAAACCGAACCATGTGGAACACCAAACTCCACTAGAGAACATGCAGAATAATCATCATTTAAATCTACATACTGATAATGATCAGTCAAATAGGATCTGAGAGGGCTGTTCCCTTAAAAAAAGCTGCGCTGAGGTCGAGTAACAAACATAGTTATGCACCCCTGATCAGAAGCCAATAGGAGGTCATTTACTACTTTAATGAGTGCTGTCTCTGTTATTATTGGTTTAATAACTGCTAATTTAAAAGATTTTGGAACATACCCAATGCTGAGTGAAGAGTTAATTATTTTCAACAGGGGTTCTGTTATTTCTGGCACTATCTGTTTGAGAAAATGTGTTGGCATAGGATCTATTATACAGGTTGATGAATTTGCAGAAAAGATGAGTGAAATTAGTTCATTCTCTTCAAGGGGAGTAAAGTATTCTAGGTTCTGATCTGACATGGTTAGTTTAACATCTGCATCAATTACCTTGTCCAGTTTCAAAGCCTCAATTTTATGCCTAATATTTATAATTTTATTATTTAAAAAGTTATACAGAAAGTCCATTAAATTTATATCCATGTTTTTGTACGATAGTCAGATTATCATAAATTATCGTAAAGAGCTGCGACGCCTCCTCATTTACCAGTTAGCCGAGGCTGGTGTATGTAACTGTATCCAGGAGGACTAGCTTCATTTAAAGCTACATACTCGTCTTTTTTAATCCAGGTTTCTTTCTTTTTTTTTTTTTTTTTCCCCCGATTTTCTCCCTAATTTAGTCGTGTCCAATTCCTCCCTGTCACTAGGGGGCTCTCACATTAAGGCTACTACTACCACTCAGCCGGGAGGGCCAAAGACTATCACGTGTTTCCTCCGAACCACGTGACGCCAGCCGACCGCATCTTTTCGAACTGCTCGCTTGCAGTTGGGGGCGGCGTAACACACTCGGAGGACAGCACTATCCGCTCCCTCTGTTGCGCGAGCTCACAGACGCCCCTGACTGGCTGTAGAGCCATGATTAATGTGGGAGCACTATGTACCTCCCATCCCTCCCTTCTGAGAGAGCTCGGCCAATCAGCTCTCTCTAGACCTCCGGCTGCGAGAGGTTACAGCACCACCCGGGATTCGAACTAGCGATCTCCGGATGATAGGGCGAGCGCTTAATCCAGGTTTCTGTTAAACATAATATATCAAACTCCTGATCTGTGATAATTTCATTCTATGTTAATTAAATTACTAAAACAGACTTTCTGAGTCTTTCTAAGTTTGTGTTTAGCTCGGGGAACAGACACAGGCTCAATATGATGGACCCTGAATGATGACTCTATGCAGCTAGCAAACGGTTGGTTTAGCCTGTTTGTCTGCTCCCTGGCCTTTGCTCTGTGTAGTTACAGATTAACTAGGCCTTTTCTAAGACTATGTGTTACACTACAAGAAATGAGTTACGCCCTAACAGGCGAGCTTTGCCCTCAAAGGTCTTCCAGTTATCTATAAAGACCACTTTATTTTCCGAGCACCACCTGGACATCCAGCGGTTCAGCTACCATAACCTGCTTTAAGCTATGTCGCCACGTCTCATTGGGATGGGACCAGAGCAAACTACTTTTTCAGACATCGCCTTTGCTAGTTTAAACACCTCTGTAAAGTTACTCTTACTAACCTCTGACTGACGAAGGCGTATATCGTTAGCTCCAGCATGTACCACAATCTTAGAGAACCTATGCTGTCCTAGAGCCCTAAGATTACCTGCCATACTCAATAGAGCCATTTACATTTAGGCATTTGGCAGATGTCCTTATCCAGAGAAACTTACATTTTTTTAATATCTTATTATACATCTGAGTGTTATTGTTATTTGGTATTTAGCTGTGTGAGGACGTGAAAATGGAGACTTCAGATGGAGGAAAGTCCACATGGTCAGAAGTCTGTGTGAACAAAGAGGAGACGCTGGATCTGAACATCTGCAGCCATGGAGACGACCTCAACACCAAATCTGAAGATATCTGCATCAAAGAGGAAGATCCTGACCATAAAGACCAGCTCTGTAAGACATCAGGCCTATCTGGAGCTCAGTAATACTCTCACTCACTCAATCTACACTACACACTACCTAGTGCACTAAAAGGACAAAAAGATGTAGATTGTGATTTACCCTGTGTGTTGGATTTCATCCCCAAACTAAGTAGAAGATATTTAAACAGATTTTATCAGTAAACAGTAAACTTGCAGTTTTTTATGTTTAAAAAGAGAGAAATATCATATCTGTGAGGAGATAGAACTCATTTTTTAAAAAGTTTCCTTTACATACATTACAGTCATTATAAACAGATGATTATCTGTCATTCTATAAAGATATTATATGGTGAGGTTTTTCTTTTCATATAACAGCATGGCCCGAAGTGTTTTATTTCTCGTATGCTATGTTGATTTGCCTACAATAAACATTTTAATGTATTAAATGATGACACATTGCAAATTTAATTAATTCCCATTTAATGTTGTAAAATGTCTATGTTTCTGTTCTCATTCAAGTTATAGCAGAACATCAGTCCTTTAGCTCTTTTAAAAATGGACATTGTTGCAGAGCAGTAATTCTGAAGTTACCAAAGTGGTGTTTGCTGTGCCACAATGGGGCAAATTTGGACACCTTGCGCCCCGGCGATACAGCTTATACCCTTTTGGGGGGGTATGCTCTGACACGGCTTGCGAGCCTCTTCAAATGTAGTAAATTTTATATTTCTGCAAAATTTTTGCTCTGTGCTAGAATCTGTCTCATTGTTAAGTCTATGGGATTTTTTTAGGCAGCAATCTACCCCCTTACCCCCTAAGAAAAGTCATAGTAAGCGACACGATTTGACACCTCATTCATGGGTCTACAACAAATGGTACGGGATGAGTTATGCACCTGGGGGTGTTATTTGTGTGGGGAGGGGGAGGGAGACAAGAAGACAAAAAGAATAAGCCTGCCAGCTAATACATATTGTATTTCCACTTTCTCTCCTGCATTGAATATTGCAATGAATATTGTAACTGTTTTCACTCAATTCCAGCCAATCAGAGGCTAGAGAAGGGATGATGCCAGCCAATTAGAAGCTGTTTTTTTTTTTATGAATTCCTTTCAGTGTTCTGTCTACTCAGTATGCATCTGTGAAACCATGACATTTTTTCTGAACAAATTCAGGCTTTGAAACGAGACAATTTAAGTAGTACAGATAAACTAACCACATCACATCAGAATTTAGAATACTTTACTCCCCTTGAAGCGAGAGAACTAATTTCACTCATCTCTTCTTCAAAATCGTCAACCTGTATATTAGTTCCTATACCGACACATTTTCTCAAGCAGATAGTACCAGCAATAATAGAACCCCTGTTGAAAGTAATTAACTGTTCACTCAGTAGTGGGTATGTCCCCAAATCCTTTAAATTAGCAGTTATTAATCCGCTAATCAAGAAACCTGACCTTGATCCCTGTCAGCTTTCTAATTACAGGCCGATATCAAACCTTCCCTTTATTTCCAAGATTCTGGAAAAGGTAGTATCACAGCAGCTATGTTCATATCTACATAGAAATAGCATAAATGAACTGTATCAGTCAGGATTTAGGTCTCATCACAGCACAGAGACAGCACTTGTTAAAGTAGTAAACGACCTCCTATTGGTCTCTGATCAGTGTTGCATCACTATACTTGTGCAGCTTTTGACACCATTGATAATTAGTATTCTCCTTCACAGATTACAAATGTAGTAGGAATTAAGGGAACGGCCCTTTCGTGTTTCATATTCTATTTGACTGATCGTTATCAGTTTGTAGATTTAGATGGTGACCATTCCTCATGTTCTCAAGTGGAGTTTGGTGTCCCACAGGGTTCAGTTTTAGGCCCACTGCTTTTTCCCCTTTACATGCTTCCTCTGGGCAACATAATTCGTAAACATGGTATTAGTTTTTGTTGTTATGCTGATGACACGGAATTATACGTCTCAGCAAAACCAGATGAGAAAAACCAGTTTGCTAAAATTGAGCAGTGTGTGCAGGACATAAGAGATTGGATGTTAATTAATTTTCTTCTGCTTAATCCTGATAAGACAGAAGTTCTAGTCATAGGACCACAAGTAGCTAGAAGTAAGCTTTCTGATCACACTGTAACTTTAGATGGCCTTTCTGTTCCATCAAGTGCAACAGTAAAAGACCTCGGTGTGATTATAGATTCCAGCCTTTCGTTTGAAGCTCATGTAGATAATAATACCAGGATAGCTTTCTTTCACCTTAGAAATATTGCCAAGATAAGAAATATATTTTCACTAAAAATACTTCAATAGAAAAACTAGTTCATGCTTTTATCACCTCTAGGTTGGACTATTGTAACGCCTTACTGTCTGGTTGTTCAACTAGGTGTATAAACAAGCTTCAGTTAGTACAGAATGCAGCAGCGAGAGTCCTCATTAGAACCAGAAGATACGAGCACATCACCCCTATCTTATCTACACTGCATTGGCTCCCTGTGAAATTTCACATCGTTTATAAGATACTACTTTTGACATTTAAAGCACTAAATGGTCTCGCGGCACAGTATTTGAGTGAACTGTTAGTGTCTTACGATCCGCCACGCCTACTTCCATCAAAGGATGCAGGCTGCCTGTCAGTACCACGTATTATTAAAACTACAGCAGGGGGCGGAGCTTTTTCTTACAAAGCTTCCCAAATTATGGAATAGTCTTCCTATTAATGTTCGGGACTCAGACACAGTCTCAGTGTTTAAGTCTAGGCTAAAAACCTATTTATTTAGCGCAGCATGTTTGTAAATAGATTAGCCTTAGGTAAAGGAGCAGATCTGGGGGACTCATGGACGTAGAGTATTCTGATGAACTGGTATGTTTAGATGCTTTCCTCCCCACTCTCATTGTTCACTCAGGTTTGTTGACGGTGAGGTGATTGGTTGCTTTACATCTCAGTTCCCCCTCATATCTGTGTTTTCTTCTGGCTCTCCCTTTTAGTTTTGCTGTTATAGTTAGTCCTGCCGGAGTCCCTGCTTGCACTTTGCACTAAATATACATTCACCTTATACATGTTGACTGTGACCATACCTAACTGCCATCTCTCCTTATCTTCTGCTCTCTCCCCTTCTTCTCTCTCCTCTCTCTCTCTCTCCTCTCTCTCTCTCTCCCTCTCTCCCTTTCCCTCTTCCTGTCTCTCTGTCGAGCTATACATGTCAAATTCAAATACAAATTTTATTTGTCACATACACAGTCATACACAGTACGATATGCAGTGAAATGCTTATACGACCGCTCCGTGACCTTAAATATTTTTACAAATGGAAACTATAAAGCAAAGTTTCAAAAAAATATATATAAAATCTGAAGTATAATATAATATATTACAACTTAACTTATGTCTGTGAAAAACTTGAGGTAGTATTTTGAAAATGAGATGAGGGGGATGTGAAGAAGTCCTTGAAGTGTGCAAATGTGCATATATGTGCAAATGTGCATTGACATAATTGTCTGTTCTGTGTGTGCAAAAAAATGCAGAGGTGTTTTAGTCCAGTGTATTGGTTTGATTGAGAGACCGTATCGCCTGCGGGAAGAAGCTCCTTCTCAGTCTCTCTGTATTGGCCTTGAGGGAGCGGAAGCGCTTCCCAGACCGCAACAGAAAGAACAGTCCATTGCTGGGGTGGCTGAGGTCCTTCATGATCTTCCTGGCCTTAGTCCAGCACCGCTTGCTGTAGACAGAGTGCAGGTCAGGGAGCTCAGTTCGGATGATGCGCTCAGCTGATCGCACCACCCTCTGTAGGGCTCGTCTGTCCTGCCTGGTGCTGTTCCCGAACCAGGTTGCGATGTTTCCCGTCAGGATGCTCTCTATGGTGCAGGAGTAAACGTTCCTGAGCACCTTAGAGGGCAGTCAAAAGTCTCTCAGGCGTCTGAGGTGGTAGAGATGCTGTTGGGCCTTTTTCACCACGGTGTTGATGTGACAGGACCATGACAGGTCCTGCGTGATGTGAACACCGAGGTCCACTCTCTCCACTGGGCTCTCGTTGATGACGGGGGTCTGGTAGTTCCTCTCCTGCTTAGTGCAGAAGTCCACTATCAGCTCCTTTGTCTTACTGACATTTAGAAGAAGGTTGTGCCTCTGGCACCAGTTCTCCAGATTTCCAATCTCCTTCAGGTAGGCCGTCTCGTCGTTGTCAGAGATCAGGCCTACCACGACGGTGTCGTCAGCAAACTTGATGGTGGTGGAGCTGGTAGTGGCCGCACAGTCATGTGTGTACAGAGAGTACAGCAGGGGGCTCAGAACACAGCCCTGTGGGGCTCCAGTGCTGAGAGTGAGAGAGGCTGAGACGTGTCGACCCATCCTTACTGCCTGTGGTCTCCCAGTTAGGAAATTAGAGATCCACTGACACAGAGATGAGCTGAGTCCCAGGTGCTCCAGCTTGGTGGTGAGTGTGGAGGGAATTATGGTATTAAATGCTGAGCTGTAGTCGATGAAAAGCATTTTAACATAATTCCCCCTTCTAGTGTCCAGGTGAGTGAGTGTTGTGTGGAGGAGATGAGAGATGGCATCATCTGTAGAGTGGTTCGGGCGGTATGCAAACTGTAGTGGGTCCAGAGTGTTGGGTAGTGAAGAGATGATGAAGTCTCTGACCAGCCGTTCAAAGCACTTCATCACCACTGATGTGAGGGCTACAGGTCGATAGTCATTGAGGGAAGCAGGATGGGGTTTCTTCGGAACAGGAACAATGATGGACTCCTTAAAGCATGTAGGGATCACCGACTGAGACAAAGAGAGGTTGAATATCTCTGTGAACACAGGTGCAAGCTGGTCTGCGCAGGCTCTGAGGACTCGACCTGAGATGCCGTCTGGTCCTGCTGCTTTCCTGATGTTCACTCTCTTGAAGGCTCTCCTCACGTCATGCTCGGAGATGATGAACGCGTTTCCTGTGCTGGCAGTGACTTCCTCTCTGCAGCCGTTAGCGCCGCTAGCATTAGCAACGCTAGCGTCTTTAGCTGCAGCCTCGAAGCGAGCATAAATGGTGTTCAGCTCGTCTGCCAGAGTCATGTCCGTGTTCGTCATACCGAATGTTGGTGCTTTATAGTCCGTTATTGTTCTTAGTTCCTGCCACAGGCTCCTAGAGTCACTCTGTTGGAGTTGTGACTCTAGTTTCCTTCCGTAGCGCTGTTTCGCCTCTTTAACCGCCTTCCGGACGTTATAGGATGCAGCCTTGTACTGGTACATGTCCCCCGATGCAAGTCCCGCGTTGTAGGCAGCGGCGCGAGATCTCAGAGCGTCGCGGATGGTTTTATCCACCCACGGCTTCTGATTGGGAAACGTTCTGATGGTCGTTTTCTGCACGGTATCATCCGCTAGTTTCCCGACGAATCACACAACCCCTTTCGTAAACATGCTGACGTCATCGGAGCTGTTTCGGAACATGTCCCAGTCTGCGTCATCGAGTGCGTCCTGAAGCGCGGCCACCGATTGGTCCGTCCAGCGCGCGACCTCCCTCTGAACCGGAACTTCCTGTTTAAGCCTTTGTTTGTATTTTGGCATGAGGAAGATGGCAGCATGGTCGGATTTCCCAAACGGTGGACGAGATTGTGCCTTGTATCCGTCCTTGACTGTTGTGTAACAGTGGTCCAGTGTCCTTTCGCCCCTGGTTGGGCAGGTGATGTGCTGATAAAAGTTCGGCGCTGTGCGTTTGAGGTTGGCACTGTTAAAGTCCCCCGCCACAATAAGCGCAGCGTCCTGGTGTTGTGCTGTGAGAGTGCCTCATGCAGCTCACATAAGGCAGTGTCTGTGTCCGCTTGTGGCGGAATATAAACGGCGCTGATTATGACCGATGTAAACTCCCGAGGAAGATAAAAAGGACGACACTTGATAGTCAATAGTTCCAGGTTGGGTGTACAGGAGCGTGCGAGAGGAACAACGCTCGCACTGTTGCACCAGCCGCTGTTCACCATTAAACACACGCCGCCTCCCCTTGTCTTCCCCGAGTCCCTTGTCCTGTCCATGCGGCCGGCTGGATGGCGTGGTCCGGCACCCCTAGGTTCAGCCATGTCTCGGTGAAGCAGAGAAGATTGCAGTCCCGAATGTCTCTCTGGAACTTTATCCTGGCCCTGAGGTCATCGAGTTTGTTCTCCAGTGACTGGACGTTGGCAAGCAGGATGCTAGGCAGAGGTGTGCGGTGTGCACGGGCTCTCAGCCTGTTCCTGACGCCGGCTCGTTTCCCTCGGGGCCGCCGCTTCGCCGCGTCACTCCTGAGTCGCCAGTGATCCAGACCCCTCTGCTCCCTGGACCTGTTTAACCCATCCTGGAGTTCTGCTTCTGGTTGGAGATCTCGTTGCATGGATGCCCCGTGTGGTCTGCCTGGGATGCGTGTGGTGGCTGGGGATGGTTTCCACAAAGACTGTCCTGTCCTCGACTGGACAGACAGCTGTTCTCTGGGGACCTGTGACTTCCATCGTTCAGATTGGAATTTCCTACAGTCTCCCTGAGCCTTCAGTAACAAACTGGACTCCATTTAATTTAAACACATCTCCTGGTACAACTTCCAGGCTTGCACAGTATCAGTGCAGATCAGTCCCTGCTGTCTGTGGTTCCTCTCAAGGTTTCTTCCTATTACCATCTCAGGGAGTTTTTCCTTGCCACCGTCGCCCTCGGCTTGCTCATCAGGGACAATCTTATCATTTTGATTCATACACATTCACATTTCATACAAACTTACTTCTTTTGATTGTGTAAAGCAGCTTTGCGACAATGTCAATTGTTAAAAGCGCTATACAAATAAAATTGAATTGAATTGAATTTAATGCAGTCACTGTTGATTTTGTGGCAGGCCACCAGGAAATTAATATATGGGAGATGCTGTATGTGTACACTTTCTTTCCATTTTCCTCATGGTCTTTTTCTGTGTCCAGACTGTGAGATCTGCAAATCCTTCTTCTTCAACAAGTGTGAGGTTCATGGTTCTCCCCTCTTCATCCCTGATACCTCTGTCCCCATGGGGGTCTCTGACCGAGCCAGGCAAACTCTTCCTACTGGACTAGAGATTCAGGAGTCCAGTATTCCTGATGCAGGCCTGGGAGTGTTTAATAAGGGGGAGACGGTTCCAGTAGGTGCACACTTTGGACCCTACCAGGGAGAGCTGGTGGACAGAGAGGAGGCCATGAACAGTGAATACGCCTGGGTGGTGAGTTATTTACTTACTCACTTACTTTTTTAAGCATTAAAGTGTCACAACAGGGTGAAGGTAGCTCCATACATGCATGCACATCTACCTATCTATCTACAGTATGTATGTGTTCGTTTGCAGTACATGGCATATTAAGATTAAGGCTGAATCTTATTTTCTTATTGTTTTCAATTTTAAATTATTTTACACACTTTAACAAGACAATAACACATCACACGAAATACTGACATTTATTACTACATATATTTCACACTAGTACTATCAGTTCAACTGGCTATTATGTGCTACATAAATAAATATATATATATATATATATATATATATATATATATATATATATATATTTTTTTTTAATTTAAGTAAATTATATAAATTGCAAAAATGGCCTTTGCCTATTTTTGTCTAGCATCATCTTCTGTAGGTGAATGAATGATCCTTCTGCAACTGCTCCTTTATTATGAACCCTTAGCTCTGTTTCCCGGTTATACTTTCCTCCAACATCCAAGACAAGGCCTTTCTTTTATTGATTTGATTTACTGTATTTTTAACTGAGGATCTACAATTGATGCAATATCCAAGATTTCAATTCCAAGCTGTGCTGATGACTTTGGTTAGTTCTGATTCAGGCTTACACTTAAAAACCTGAAAACTCATTTTGAAAATCTGCATCTATCCACCAAACCTGTTCTGGTTGGCACTTCCTTGTTAAATCAGAGAGGGAGCAGCCATAGAGGAATTGCCTCCACTTCCTTCTTCTGTGGCTTCAGTAACCCACATCTGATTCTATAGTGTAGATCCCGTGTGTTAGCCCCAGATGACACTTTTGTGGTTTTTGTCAGCTCGCCCATCTGAGCTCCTTCAGCACTCTCTCATCACAGTGAATACTGACATCATCAAGATATGCAGCAGAGTATGGATGGTATGCAGGAAATCCTCTTTTCGTTCATTGTATTAAAAAGGTTTGTGGGAAAAGGAATGTTTGTAAGTAATACAATAATTAGAAACTTTTTTTTGTTTACTTTATAATAGGAGTGCCATGTGTAGCTTGACTGTTGCTCGGGCTAGAAGCCCTATTTGCAAGCTTCGTTTCTAGTTTTAGAGAATTGAGACTTTGACTTTTTGTATATTCTAACTTTGTCAACAGAGGTCATCCTAATACATGGCAGGGAGCATTGTTCTGCTTTTCATCCTGTTTTAAAAATCCATTCCCAAAATCAAAGATGTGTGATCTCTCAGTGCAACAATATTTACATTTACATTTAGGCATTTGGCAGACGGTCTTATTCAGAGCGACTTACAAGAAGTCAAGTCAAGTCAATTTTATTTATATAGCACTTTTAACAATTGACATTGTCGCAAAGCAGCTTTACACAATCAAAAGAAGTAAGTTTGTATGAAATGTGTATGAATCAAAATGATAAAGAAGTGCTTTAAAGTTTACATCACTGGATAGATGCTTACACTGGGTTACTAGGTTACTAACTAACAATCAAACACAACTGGGAAGAGTTTTTATTTTTATTTAATTTGTTTTTTAGGGTGGGGGTGGGATTACTCCAAGTATTGGAGAAACTGGTATGTCTTGATCTCTCTAATATTGATCTCTCATTTTTAATGTCGGTTGTTTTGGTCCTGTATTATATGTATATTCAATCCCACATTTCTTATATATTTTTAGGGCCCAAGCACTATGACATCAGTCCTATGTCGTCATAGTGTGTGAAGGGCCCTTTTGTTTTCCTTAGGATTTTTTTTTTCCAGCCTTTTGGACTTTTCAGGGGTTTTAACATGCTCAAAAACTTGGCAGACAGGTTGGAATCTGCTGCCATCAGGATGCCTGAGAGGCTCGGGGCCCAAAGGAGCCCACACACGAGATTTTGCCGCCTAGCTCATACACACTTTCACGTAGGCACACTAACTTGTTGGTACACATTTAGAGCTCATCGAGCCGAACAACTTTCGGGCTGCATGTCCTGGGCTAAACTCAACAGGAGGCCGGTTATTTTGGGTCGTCCGCAAAAACGCACCCGATGGATTTTGATATACTCCTCCTAGGGAAATTATACAATCGATACCAAACTGGGCCAAAGAGATCTAAAGACATTGAGGATGCAAAATTGCTGAGGGATTTTTGATATCTCAAACGGGTCAGCCGTGAAAATGTCTTAAACGTACGCCGAAAAATGATTAATAACTTTCTGTGTGGCCTTATATTGAGTGACATTGTATTCAGTGACACCTTCTGTGACATCACGTTCAGGAAATTCATAGTGTGAGGCTTTTCTTTCAGCACCTGCGGCCTATTGTACACACATACACATAACAAATGTTACACACACACACACACACACACACACACACACACACACACACACACATCTCACACACTAACACACACATCAATAATGTTAATACACACAGAATCAAACCATACACACAAACAAACACAAGCACATTTACTCGTCACACACAGACTGACACATCTACACGTCACACACCTCTCTCCCTCACTCTCACACACACACTAACCCTTACACACTAATACACAAACACACACACACACACACACACACACACAGACACACACACACACACACACACACACGCAGGCATGCTGCATGCGCACACACAAACACCATCACACTCATACATCACACACATGCACACATACATACACCCATATTACAAATGTTTACACTCACGCACACACACACACCTCTCATGATGCACACACACTAACCCTTACACACTAATGCGCGCACACACACACACATACATACAAACCTCTCACGATGCACACACACACACCCCATACACACATCCCTCTCTCATGACACACACACACACACACACACACACACACACACACACACACACAAATGCACACAAACACATCTCACACACTAACACACACATAACTAATGTTAATACACACAGACTCAAACCATACACACAAACAAGCACAAACACTTATGCGTGCACAAGCACATTTACTCGTCACACACAGACTGAAACATCTACACGTAAGTCAAGTCAAGTCAAGTCGGCTTTTATTGTCATTCCAACCATATACAGTTAGTACACAGTGAAACGAAACAACGTTCCTCCAGGACCAGGGTGCTACATACATGTAACAACATACATTTTTACATTTTTAAGTTAATCTAAAAAAACTATCAAATTTCTATACAAAAATACACAACAGACAAAGTGCACGTGCAAATGTGCAAACCAAGAGGTACATGACAGACACAACAATGTCACACATAACAGTATTATTTTTTTTTTTTTTGATGAAGTATGAATTGAGGTAGTGGGAAGAGCAGCAGTAAACAGTTTACATTGTGACACAGTTTACAGTGAGTCTTGTGTGCAAATAGCAGTGAAATAAATATTGTGCAAAAAATTGCGAGGAGCAGCACAGGTAGGTGGGTATGAGCAGATTGAGATGGATGTATATCAGTGTGATTGTGCATGTGTGTTTATCAGTTCAGTCCAGATGTTATTTAGTTTGTCTGAGTGATGTGTGTGTGTGTGTGTGTGTGTGTGTGTGTGTGTGTGTGTGTGTGTGTGTGTGTATCAGTCCAGTCTCTTTGTGTTGAGGAGACGGATGACTTGTGGGTAAAAACTGTTTCTCAGTCTGGATGTGAGGCCTGAATGCTTCGGTACCTTTTTCCAGATGGCAGGAGGGTGAAGAGTGTGTGTGTGATGTGTGTGTGTGTGTGTGTGTGGCCGGTGAGCCACAATGCTGGTGGCTTTGCGGATGCACCGTGTGGTGTAAATGTCTTCGATAGAAGGGAGAGAGACCCCGATGATCTTCTCAGCTGTCCTCACTATCCGCTGTAGGGTCTTGCGGTCCGATATGGTACAATTCCCAAACCAGACAGTGATGCAGCTGCTCAGGATGCTCTCGATGGTTCCTCTATAGAAGGTGGTGAGGATCGGTGGTGGAAGCTGTGTGTTTCTCAGCCTTCTCAGGAAGAAAAGATGTTGTTGGGCTTTCTTATGCAGAGAGCTGGTGTTGAGGGACCAGGAGAGGTTCTCCTCCAGGTGGATGCCCCGGAATTTTGTGCTCTTGACGATCTCCACAGAAGAGCCGTCGATGCTGAGCGGAGAGTGATCGCTCCGAGTCCTCCTGACACACACCTAACACACCTCTCTTCCTCACTCTCACACACACTAACCCTTACACACTAATGCGCGCACACACACACACACACACACACACACACACACACACACACACACACAGGAACATCATAGTTTGAGGCTTTTCTTCCAGCACCTGCGGCCTATTGTACACACATAGACATCTCACACACTAACACACACATCACTAATGTTAATACACACAGACTCAAACCATACACACAAACAAGCACAAACACAAACACATTTACTCGTCACACACAGACTGACACATCCACACGTAACACACCTCTCTCCCTCACTCTCACACACACTAACCCTTACACACTAATGCGCAGGCGCACACACACACACACACACACACACACACACACACACACACACACACACACACACGTACGCATCCTGCATGCACACACACAAACACACTCATACATCACACACATGCACACATACGTACACCCATATTACAAATGTTTACACTCGCGCACACTTGCGCAAACCTCTCATGATGCACACACCACACACACACACACATACACACACCCCTCTCTCACGACGCACACACACACACACACACATATACACACACCCCTCTCTCACGATATATACACAGACACACACACACTAATGCACTCAATATTTGCACTCAATATTTAGGGAACAAAAACTGACATCAGCCCTGTATAGTGTGTGATGTGTGCAGGTTGTGAGGTGCAACCGAGTGGCGATGGCTTTTTCGAGGTCTTAACACACTCGAATGACACAGGTTGTGCGGTGGCCCGGGGTGGGAATGGCGCAGGGTGCTTGGGCCCCTCATCGTTGCTTGCAACTATATTTATCATTGTTAACAAAGGAAATTTTATTGCAATAATTATTCAAGTTTCGAATGCACTGCCCTACTGTAAATATCTGTCCATCCATCCATTTTAACCTTTTATCCAAATTCGAGTCAGCAGCAAGTATACTTTTGTGTGCTACACTTAACGTAAATGGTTGTGTGTGTACTAACGTACATACCTGGCAATAATTAATTAGATGATATATTTAATGTATTATGAGTACATTACAGCAATTCTTATTGTGTTACAAATACATGATTGATATACTGTGAGTATATTCTGATTGCAGCAGTGACATGCTGTTATACTTTTGGCCAATTCCAAATACTAAAAAAGTACACTGTGAGGTTAATACAAATATACTTTATTATATCAACCAGTACACACAGGCTTCTATAATACTGTATTGCAAATGTGTTGCCAGTACACTAAAAGTGTTTAGGATCATTTACACACGCTGAATGCATTTTCTACACTATAACAGGTTTTTCAGTTATTATGAGGCAGATTTTATTCATGAGTTCAACAGATTCAATTTGCACAAGGTTACAAAAAACACTAAGTTTATTTGTGGTCAACAAAATGTCAAACACACAAACTAAAATTTAAACTGTTGTCTGAACAAAGGTGTAGACATTAGTATTAGAATAGACAGGTACAGTATTGGTAAAACAGGGCGGAGCTACGGAGCATTTTACCAGATTCCAAATTCTATATATATTCTATATTTTTCTATATTGTACACCTGGGTTTTCTTATATTTTCCTTATATTGTATATTTGTACAGATATTTTATTCTTAGTTAAATCTACTTTTTTTTCTTTTTTTTCTTTTTTTAAATATTTATTTCCTATAAATAGTCTTTTAATAGTCTTTTATTTTAAGGTCAAGGGTAGTCGTCTAAGCATTTCACTGCATATCGTACTGTGTACGACTGTGTATGTGACAAATAAAATTAGAATTTTGAATTTGAAGTGAGGTACATGAGATTTAGCAACAACACATTAGACAATACATTCTATAGTTTAAACTATGTACATAAACTATGTACAAACTACCTAACAAACAAACATGAAATTTACTTGCTGATGCAAATAAAATAATGGTTTCCAGCCGTGAATTCAAACTAGGAGCGGAAGAACTGGGGAGCCAGTTGTGTTGCGCTGATTCTAGTCTCTGGTTGGTTGGAATAGTTGCAGAGTTCTAACGCTTTATGATCGGACACATGGCTCCAAACAACACAGCTCGCAAGGGCATGCAAACCTCTCCACCACGAAAAGGTGATGGTTCCCAGAGAGGCTACTACTGTAAACACTCATTAATTAACTTTATACAGCTAACTACTACAGTTCCCTCTATACTGTATCCAGGGAACCATTTTTTTGGGTAAAACCTTACTGACCAATTTGCATAAATAAAGTGCTTGATTGATTTATCCACATTTAAAGTTCCAATTCATGGCAGATTTTTTAAGGCCAACGAACTAAGGTTAAATGTAAAATTGCTGCTATTCTTGCCGATGTACTTGCTATTATGTTGAGGAACATTGGATGGCTGTGTTGAAATGTCAAGGTATGTGCTGTAGAGTATTTTCTTTGGTTCAGATTGCTTCATCTTAGCGAGTGAGTTATTACAGGATTCTTTCGAGTGAATCACTGCATAAGAATATTGACATAAACCAAGATTAGTTCTTGTGTATCTAATTGAATTGGAAGACATAGATTGATTTCATAAATTAAATGTAAATTTGTATTTGTTCTACAGATATGCTGGAACAGGCAGTGTGAAGAGTTCATAGATGCCAAAAGAGAAATCCATGCGAATTGGTTGAGGTGAGGGACACCCCAGTTGTTGGATCTTTGTTCAGTTATTGATTTTACAGCTCCTAATATGTCCTGTCACAAAGATCTGCATCGTACTTTCTCTCGGTCTGTAACTCTGATTTAATTTTACATTTTTTTGCCTCACTCTTTTAGGTATGTGAATTGTGCCCATAATGATAAAGAACAGAATCTTGTGGCATTTCAGTATCGAGGACAAATTCTGTATCGTTGCTGTCGACCCATTGACCCAGGACAGGAGCTCTTGGTGTGGTATGAAGAGGAGTACGCCAAAGATCTCAGTCCTGTGTTTGAGCACCTCTGGAACAAAAAGTGCTCCACACATGGTAAATCCGTCCATCACCATGCAAATCATGACAACATCATTATATTTGTATGATGGAGGAGCCTAACATTCTATCCAGCATGAGGACTAACATTTATGGTCAGGTTTGTAAGTATTGGACAGTCAGTAGTAGTGCTGTCTAATGGTGGCACCTGGGATAGCGTTAGCGTTAGGGTGACCCACAATCCAAGGTCTAAGTGACTTCAAATGATTAGCACCCAAATGTTTACAGTTAACACTTATATGCATATACATGTGTTTTCCACTCTCTTTGCAAAGTCCACAATTAGGGATGAAACGATTCCTCGAGTAATTCGATTACAAAAAATGATGGAGGCAAAATCTTCTGCCTTGAAGCTTCTTTTAATCAATTTTAAAAGCTTGCGTTATGTTATTTTGCAACTATTTGTTTGGCGCGACACAGCGCGCTTCCGGATGCAAGCGGCCAGTAAACACCAACAAAGAAGAAGCGCTTGCGTCACCCACAAAGCGGAAGGAGACGCAAACAGTTATCTGTGTATTGATTTGAGGAAGCGTTCTGTTATGGCCTGCAAAATGGAAGGGAGCGATAAAAATATCAGCTAAATTTTTTTTTATACTTAAAGGTCATTTGAAATACTTTTTTTTTTGTATCTGAAAAAAAGGCTTTAAGAATGTCTGGCTGTAATGCACTTAATTAATCTCAGTCAACTTTAACCTATTCCTTGTATTGTGAATAATGACAATGTTTATTTTTGATAAAATGCTGTATGCATTTTAAAAATAAAAGTAGATTTTTCTAAAAAAAGACCAATTAATCTTTGTTTCTCATATATTTTACATTTAATATGTAAAAGTGTTTTAATAAAAAATATATTTAATTAAGCAAAAGTACATTTTATCCAATTACTCACTTAATAAATTTTTTGTATAATATTCAATTTATTCGATAGCTACAGCCCTGTCCACAACATAATGGAATTTAGGGAGCACTGACTTTAAGCATGAAAAGCTGAAATTTGCATGGTTGCAATCTGCAGCGACATCATCACTAGACAATCAGGGTGCGTCTTCTGCAATTCACTAATCTTGGCATAAAGTTCACAGAGCACTTCTTTGGCATTAGCACTAGGTGTAATGTTCACCCCGATAACGAAAACAGTGGTGAATTCCAGCGGGAAATTAAAAAGTCTACATCTAATTCAATTCAATTCAATTTTATTTATATAGCGCTTTTAACAATTGACATTGTCGCAAAGCAGCTTTACACAATAAAAAGAAGTAAGTTTGTATGCAATGTGTATGAATCAAAGTGATAAGATTGTCCCTGATGAGCAAGCCGAGGGCGACGGTGGCAAGGAAAAACTCCCTGAGATGGTAATAGGAAGAAACCTTGAGAGGAACCAGACTCAACAGGGAACCCATCCTCATCTGGGTGATAACGGATAGCAGAGAATGATCAGCATAATAATGTGTACTGGAAGTTCAGTGTAACAGGAGATGTGTTAAAATTTAAATTAAAAGGAGTCCAGTTTGTTCCCGGAGGCTCAGGTAGACTGTAGGAGATTCCAGTCCTGAGCTATCGAACAACTGAAGTCACAGGTCCCCAGAGCATCAATCGATGATAGGACAGTCTTAATGGAAACCATCCCCAGCCACCATACGAATCCAGGCAGACCACACGGGGCATCCATGCGACGAGATCTCCAACCAGAAGCAGGACTCCAGGACGGGTTAGACGGCTTCAGAGGGCAGAGGGGTCTGGATCACTGGCAACTCAGGAGCGAACATGTATAGCTCGACAGAGAGACAGAGAGAGGGAAAGGAGAGAGGGAGAGAGAGAGAGAGCAGAAAAGGAGAGAACAGAAAATAAGGAGAGATGGCAGTTAGGTCTGGTCACAGTCAACATGTATAAGGTGAATGTATATTAGTGCAAAGTGCAAGCAGGGACTCCGGCAGGACTAACTATAACAGCATAACTAAAAGGGAGAGCCAGAAGGAAACACAAACATGAGGGGGAACTGAGATGTAAAGCAACCAATCACCTCACCGTCAACAAACCTGAGTGAACAATGAGAGTGGGGAGGACAGCATCTAAACATACCAGTTCACCAGAATACTCTACGTCCATGAGTCCCCCAGATCTGCTCCTTTACCTAAGGCTAATCTATTTACAAAAATGCTTGGCTAAATAAATAGGTTTTTAGCCTAGACTTAAACACTGAGACTGTGTCTGAGTCCCGAACATTAATAGGAAGACTATTCCATAACTTTGGGGCTTTGTAAGAAAAAGCTCCGCCCCCTGCTGTAGTTTTAATAATACGTGGTACTGACAGGCAGCCTGCATCCTTTGATCGAAGTAGGCGTGGCGGATCGTAAGACACTAACAGTTCACTCAAATACTGTGGCGCGAGACCATTTAGTGCTTTAAATGTCAAAAGTAGTATCTTGAAATCGATGCGAAATTTCACAGGGAGCTAATGCAGTGTAGATAAGATAGGAGTGATGTGCTCGTATCTTCTGGTTCTAGTGAGGACTCTCGCTGCTGCATTCTGTACTAACTGAAGCTTGTTTATACACCTAGTTGAACAACCAGACAGTAAGGCGTCACAATAGTCCAACCTAGAGGTGATAAAAGCATGAACTAGTTTTTCTATTGAACTATTTTTAGTGAAAATATATTTCTTATCTTGGCAATATTTCTAAGGTGAAAGAAAGCTATCCTGGTGATATTATCTACATGAGCTTCAAACGAAAGGCTGGAATCTATAATCACACCGAGGTCTTTAACTGTTGCACTTGATGGAACAGAAAGGCCATCTAAAGTTACAGTGTGATCAGAAAGCTTACTTCTAGCTACTTGTGGTCCTATAACCAGAACTTCTGTCTTATCAGGATTAAGCAGAAGAAAATTAATTAACATCCAATCTCGTATGTCCTGCACACACTGCTCAATTTTAACTGGTTTTTCTCATCTGGTTTTGCTGAGACATATAATTGTGTGTCATCAGCATAACAATGAAAACTAATACCATGTTTACGAATTATGTTGCCCAGAGGAAGCATGTAAAGGGAAAAAAGCAGTGGGCCTAAAACTGAGCCCTGTGGAACACCAAACTCCACTTGAGAACATGAGGAATGGTCACCATCTAAATCTACAAACTGATAACGATCAGTCAAGTAGGATCTGAGCCACAAGAGGGCAGTTCCCTTAATTCCAACTACCTTTTCTAATCTGTGAAGGAGAATACTATGATCAATGGTGTCAAAAGCTGCACTGAGGTCCAGTAACACAAGTATAGTGACGCAACCCTGATCAGAGGCCCATAGGAGGTCGTTTACTACTTTAACAAGTGCTGTCTCTGTGCTGTGATGAGGCCTAAATCCTGACTGATACACTTCATTTATGCTATTTCTGTGTAGATGTGAACATAGCTGCTGTGATACTACCTTTTCCAAAATCTTGGAGATAAACGGAAGGTTTGATATCGGCCTGTAATTAGAAAGCAGACAGGGGTCAAGGTCAGGTTTCTTGATTAGCGGTTTAATAACGGCTAATTTAAAGGATTTGGGGACATACCCACTACTGAGTGAACAGTTAATTACTTTCAACAGGGGTTCTATTATTGCTGGTACTATCTGCTTGAGAAAATGTGTCGGTATAGGATCTAATATACAGGTTGACGATTTTGAAGAAGAGATGAGTGAAATTAGTTCCCTCGCTTCAAGGGGAGTAAAGTGTTCTAAGTTCTGATGTGATGTGGTTAGATCATCTGAATTATTTAAATTGTCTGGTTTCAAAGCCTGAATTTTTTGCCTAATATTTATGATTTTATTATTGAAAAAGTTCATGAAATCCTCACTACTGCATGATGATGTTGTGGAGATTTCTGCAGTGGTCTTGTTTTTAGTTAATTTAGCTACGGTATTAAATAAAAATCTCGGGTTGTTTTTGTTATTTTCTATAAGAGTGGAGAGATACGTTGATCTAGCATCACTGAGAGCTTTTTTATAGATCAGGATGCTCTCCTTCCAAGCTATTTTGAATACTAACAATTTAGTTTGGTGCCATTTACGTTCGAATTTGCGAGCGGTTTGTTTTAAAGCACGTGTGTGGTCATTATACCAAGGAGCGAGTTTCTTATCTCTAATCATTTTCCTTTTAACTGGAGCGATATTATCTAAGCTATAACGAAGTGCTGACTCTAGATATTCATTCGCCTGTTCGAGTTCTGTGAAGTCAGATGGCGATCCAATCAAAGTAGATAATTCTGGGAGATTATTGATAAAGCTCTGTGCGGTATTTGATGTAAATGTACGTTTAAGGTGGAAGCGCGGTGCTGTGCGTACATTATTACTATAACACGCTTTAATCGAGACAAGGTAGTGATCTGAGATAACTTCAGACTGTGGAATTGTGGTTATATTTCCTATACTTAATCCGAAGGATAATATTAAATCCAAAGTGTGACCTGCTTTATGAGTGGGTCCTACTACACACTGATTTACTCCTACTGAGTCCAGTATGGACAAGAATGCTGTTCTCAGAGGGTCTTCTGGATTCTCAAAATGAATATTAAAGTCTCCAGCAATTAACGCTTTGTCTACAGAAACAACAAGGTTTGAAAGGAAATCTGCAAATTCGCAGAGAAACTCCGAGTACGGCCCAGGGGGTCTGTAAATGATGATTAGCGGGATTGACTGAGCTGACTTTATGTTACTATAGAGAACTTCAAATGCATTAGATTTAAAACTGTGTTTTTGTACGAGAGACAGATTATGGTTATAAATAACTGCGACTCCTCCTCCTCTACCAGTTAGCCGAGGCTGGTGTATGTAGCTGTATCCAGGAGGACTCGCTTCATTTAGAGCCACATACTCGTCCTGTTTAATCCAGGTTTCTGTTAAACATAATATGTCAAGCTCCTGATCTGTGATAGTTTCATTAACAATAACTGCTTTAGATGCGACAGATCTAATATTTAACAGTCCTAGCTTCAGATCAGAGGTGCTGGCTGCGCATTCAGTGTGATCTGAGTTTGTGGTGTCTATGTTAATTAAATTACTAAAACAGACTTTCTGAGTCTTTCTAAATGTATGTTTATGTTTATCTCGGGGAACAGACACAGTCTCAATCTGATGAACCCTGAGTGACGACTCTATGCAGCTAGCAGACGGTTGGTTTAGCCTGTCTGTCTGCTCCCTGGCCTGGGCTCTGGATTGTCACCGTTTAACTAGGCCTCTTCTGAGACTATGTGCTATACTACAAGAAATGAGAGCAGCACCTTCCCGAGTGGGATGGACACCGTCCCGCCCTAACAGGCCAGTTTTGCCCTCAAAAGTCTTCCAATTGTCAATGAAGCCCACGTTGTTTTCGGAGCACCACCTGGACATCCAGCGGTTCAGCGACCATAACCTGCTGTAAGCTATGTCGCCACGTCTCATTGGCATCTAACATCTAACAGTCCCAATTCTCCACCACCGATGAGCAATAGCTAGAAACTAGCACAGAGTTCTCACACCATTCCGTGTTAATGTAATCGCACAAGCTGCCGCTGCGAGTCTTAGGTTTCTGTCAGCACAGAACCAGGCCTCCCCATCTAGCTGAAGGGTTCTAAATGGTTAATGCAGAATTTTTGTTGAACCACATGAATTAAGGCTGAAAGTGTACACTTCAAAGATATCTTTATTTATTAATTTCTAATCTATTGTAATCATGTACAGAGTAAAAAATTGTTTAAAGAATTGTGTAACTGTGCAGTGATAAAGAGACTTTGTCACTGTAGTAATAAAACAAAAGTTGTCTAAAAAACGCCTAAATACATCCATAGATGACCGTGTAGGTTTTAAATAAATTTCAGGTTTTAAATCAAGATTAGATGGGCAAGAGATAAAAATGAGACTAACGCAGGCTGTAAACACTAATTGGATTATTCAGTAGTTGAAAGACTTGAAGAAGCTTCCAGCTTTAAAAAAAAATAAAAACCGTAACTACTGCAATCGTCTTTATTTTATATGATAATAATTAACCTACACTCTTTGATTAAATTAGGCATGACAACTTATTTAAAAATATAGAATAATTATGATTTTTTATATATATATATTTGAAAATGACTCAAATTTTGAGCAAATTCACAGAGTGACTTATCTGTAGCTGTTTTTTTAAATAACAGATCAGTAGGTTACGTTTCATGTAAAATCTAACCTGACACAGTTGAGTGCAGTGTAATTACTTGTTGCATTTTTTGTTCACTTTTTGTTTTTCTTTCTCTTCTTAGTCTTTTCCTGCTCATGTGCTCTTTTCTTTGTATCTTAAATTTACCTAGACATCCAGAGATGCCACTACACCGAGTCTGTTAGACTGCAGGAATCAGGAGAGATTAAAAATGAACTTCAGCTTCCCTCCAGAACTTCAAGTAGTCCACCAACACCATGTGATCCTCTCTGTTCTGACACTTCTCCCAATGAGCTACAAAAAGATATTCAACATTGTTCAGACAGTAGTAGGAGTTTTGGTCATCAGAATGAACTCAAAATTCACCAGTGCACTCATACAGGAGAGAAGCCGTATCACTGCTCACAGTGTGGAAAGAGTTTTAATCGGCAGAGTAATCTCAAAGGACACCAGCGCACTCACACTAGAGGCAAGCCATATGACTGCTCACAGTGTGGAAAGAGTTTTAATCGACACTATCATCTCCAAAGACACCAGCGAATTCACACAGGAGAGAAGCTGCATCACTGTGCACATTGTGAAATGAGCTTTATTTGCCAGGGTGCTCTCCTAGTCCATGAGCGCACTCACACAGGAGAGAGGCCGTATCACTGTTCTCACTGTGGAAAGAGTTTTACACAACCCAATCATGTCCAAAGACACCAGCGCATTCACACAGGAGAGAAACCGTATCACTGTTCTCAATGTGGAAAGAGTTTTAGTCAACACAATCATCTCCAAAGACACCAGCTCGTTCACACAGGAGGGAAGCCGTATTACTGTTCGCAGTGTGGAAAGATGTTTACCTATTCACATAAATTAAAAGGCCACAAGTGCAGTAACTCATAGAAGCTGCATGATCTGTAGTTGAGTTGAATTTTTTTATATTCATTGAAAAAGGTCTGTAATTTGATTAGATTTTTTCAAAATGTATCTAGACCATTTTGTCCCCTTTGTCATTATATAGTCATGTTTATGTTTTCTTTTGACCTTTAGTAATTGTAACATGAAACATCATCACATATATCAGTGTACAATTACACAGAGCCAGTGAAATACCAGAACGGTCAGTTGTCAATAAACTCAAATTATAAGTGAATACAGTGGAAACAGTACCCATGGTTTCCTTTTTTTTAGCTGACGGCATGCGAGTCTTGAATATTGGTTGAAAGTCTGTTGGAGTTTGTTAATGTATACAGCGGTAATCAAGTTCATCAACCCTAGGCTATAACTGCAGTTCGATATTAGAATATTAGATGCAGAGTGGAACCTTGGATTATGAGCATAATTCATTCCGGAAGCAGGCTAGTATTCCAAAACACTCTTCAACCAAATATAATTTTCCCATAAGAAATAATAAAAACTCAAATAATTCGTTCCACAGCCCAAAAAAAAAAATACATAAACATAATTGATACAATTATATAAAATTAAATAAAACAAATTAACCTGCACTTTACCTTAAAAAAAAAAAAAAAATCCCGACAGATAAGTGTTTCCGTTTCCGCCATGTATTTGTGTGTGTGTGTGTGTGTGTGTGTGTGTGTGTGTGGAATTAGCCCCTTCCCTCGCCTCGTCTTATACAGTAAAACTCCTCCTCCCTTCCCCCCACCTCGTTTTCTAAGTTTCACAACAAACACACACAACGTAACACTGTTTTAAGAGGGGAAAAAAAAGAAATCTCTCTAATGACACTTCTGTGAGCGCATACTAACAGAATCACTGCTGTAAAGTAAAAAACAAACAAACAAATGAACCAGCACCTTACCTTTGAAAAGAATCACGACAGAGCTGAGTTTTTTGTGTAAAGCAGAGTGTGCGCGTGTGAAGCCGAGAGAGAGAGTGTGTGTGTGTGTGTGTGTGTGTGTGTGTGTGCGTGTGTGTGTGTGTCCGTGTCAAATTAATTTTTCAATTAAATTTTATTTGTATAGCGCTTTTAACAATTGACATTGCCACAGCTTTACACAATCAAAAGAATTAAGTTTGTATGAAATGTGAATGTGTATGAATCAAAATGATAAGATTGTCCCTGATGAACGAGCCGAGGGCGACGGTGGCAAGGAAAAACTCCCTGAGATGTCAATAGGAAGAAACCTTGAGAGGAACCAGACTCAACAGGGAACCCATCCTCATTTGAGGGATGATGGATAGCATGGATTGTTTTGCAGTCATACTATTTGTTAGGCAGCTGGAAGTTTGACATACTGTAACAGGAGATGTGTATAATATTTAAATAAGACTCCAGTTTGTTTTTGGCAGCTCAGGTACAAAACCATAGGAATTTCAGTCCTGCGCTATTGCGCGACTGCAGTCACAAGTCTTCTTGCATCAGCCGAGGCCAGGACCATCTTCATGGTAAAACGAACCGTCCCCAGTCACCACATGTAGAGAAAGCAGTCCACACAGGACCTTCATGCAATGAGATCTCCAACCAGAGGCAGGGTACCAGGATGAGTCAGACAAGTCTCGAATACTGAGGTAAGGTGTGTGAGGGGAGGTGTGTATACCCTTTTTTTTTTGGGTGCTGCACGCCAGGGATGAGAGAAATTTCAGTGTGCTCTCCTGTGCAAGTGAGCAGTCATTACAGATTGGTTCATTTATTGAATTATATTCAAGACAGTGCCTGTGGTATAAAAATTGGTGGATGTCGATGTCCAGCTCAACAGCAGTGTAGTGGACATGGTGACACCCAACATGGATGCCGATGATGTCTTTGTTTGGCCAACTTGGAAATTTGATTTGTATAGCGCTTTTAAATGGTAATCGTCTTAAAGCAGCTTTACGGAATCAAAAGAAAATTATGGAAATTTTCATGAAATGTGAAAAATGTGTAAGAAACAAAATAATCAGATTGTCCCTGATGAGCAAGCCATGGGCGATGGTGGCAAGGAAAAACCTTGAGAGAAACCAGACTCAACAGGGAACCCATCCTCATTTGGGTGATAACGGATAGCAGGAATTGAGTTTAAGTTAATATGGAGTCCAGGTCGTTAGTGGAGGCTCAGTTATAATGTAGGAAATTCCAGTTGACTGCCAGAAGGGGGAACTGAGATGTAATACAATTTAGAGTTTTTTTATTGTAAATAAATTATATTAAGAAATACCAGGGAATATTCTGAGTAAATGACTTTATTTCATTATTAAAATAAATAATTAATATGTTAAATAATTACATGTTAAAGTAGCATTCTTCACTGCCTAATTTTAAGGGGGGCGGCGCCCCGTATTGACCGGCCGCCACTGGTTATAGATTTCCGTCCAGAAACCAGCTTCAGGAGTAATAAATGGATCTAATCCCCAGTTAGCGTATGGTAGGCTTAATTTAGTGTCTAATCGTAATATTAGTCTGTATATTTTGGAGAGTATTTTTTTTTTAGGAGGATATATTAGCTTTGAGATCAAAGGGCTAAGTTTCAAGTTAATAATCTTATTAACTATTGTTGTTTGTATAGCTGATCTGATTTGTAAGTATTTATAAAACAATTACTTAGTAATCCTATTAATTAATTAATTAGCCTATGGCATATTTTCGCACCAAATCGGGGAATGAGGCCAGATTATTGTTTTGAAAGGTCTGTAGCAGTGGGTGATACCTTTGCCTGCCCATGTGCGGAGGTTCAGAAGTTTCTTAACTGTGAAATCTGGGTTGTACCAAATGGGGCTGTATTTAGATGGCGTAAGAGCGATGTTTGTAATTTGATGAAATTTCCACCAGGCTGTCAGAGCTGCTACAATTGTGGGTGTTTTTAGGAGGTCATTTTCTGTGTTACTATATTTTCTAGGATCTTCGAGATAATGGGGAGGTTTGACATCGTGCTGTAATTGGACAGCTGACAGGGTTTGAGGTCAAGTTTCCTAATTAGTGGTTTAATAACCGCTAATGTAAAAGATTTTGGAACATACCCACTGCAGAGTGAACAATGAATTATTTTCTAAAGGAGGTTCTGTTACTACTGGTATTATTTGCTTGAGAAGATGTGTTTGGGGTGTGGGGTGTGTTCTCAGAACATATAATAGTTATAGTAATATAATAGTAATAATAATGGTAATTTTAGTGGTATCACATGTGTTTGAAAGCTGTACATGGTCTACAGGTCTCCTGACCTTCATCCTAATAACCTGTACTAATTAATCAGCATACTGTATTTTATGGTATTTGTCAGGAAGAAACAATAATAATAGTCTCGTATACATTAGAATAACTTCAGAAAATATACATGTAATGTAAAAGAGTAAAGAATAATAGAATAACCTAGATAGGATAACAGCTACTGCAGTACAGTACAGGACTTGCAGTTACTTCAGTTAATTACCTTTATATGGGGATTTTTTTTCTTTTGCAATTATGTGTTCAATGACTACAAAGTTACAGAAACATATTTTAATAACTCCATTGTACTGCATTGACATCACAAAACCACAGTATAACTGTAGGAAATATTTCATTTTTAGTGTTTCATGATATTCTGTGTTGATGAGAGCGGAGTGTTTTCTTGCTTTGACCTCGACACGCTGCGCTCTCAGCAAACACATTCCTTAATATATAATGTTCAGGGTCGTCAAAACCGTTTGAGGCTC
>QNUK01001428.1:52500-58695 GCA_013621035.1 Clarias magur | reverse complement strand
AAATTTTCCTCCACCTGTTCCCTGCTCTTGCTTACAAAGCACAATGTCATGTGCAAACATCATAGTCCATGGAGACTCCTGTCTAACCTCATCTGTCATCATGTCCATCACATGTCCTTGATCACTCCACCTTGAACTCTTCTGTCACACCTACAGCACATCTCAACACTGTCTTACAGCTCTCATACATGTCCTGCACCACCCTAACATACTTCTCCGCCACTCCAGACTTTCTCATACAACACCACAGAACCTCTCTCGGCACCCTGTCGTATGCTTTCTCTAAATCCACAAAGATACAAGGGAACTCTATATTACCTTGTCAGTACTTCTCCATCAGCATCCTCAAAGCAAATAGTGCATCTGTTGTACACTTTCTAGGTATGAAACCATATTGCTGTTCACAAATGCTCACCTCTGCCCTTAACCTAGCTTCCACTACTCTTTCTAAAAAGGTTCATTGTATGGCTCATCAGCTTTATGCCTCTGTAATTGCCACAGCTCTGCACATCTCCTTTGTTCTTAAAAATTGGAACCAATACACTTCTTCTCCATTCCTCTGAAATCCTCTCACTCTCCATGATCTTGTTAAACAAACATGTTAGAAACTCTACTGCGACCTCTCCTAAGCACTTCCATACCTCCACAGGTATGTCATCAGGACCAACAGCCTTTCCACTCTTCATCCTCTGTAATGCCCTCCTCACCTCACTCTTACTAATATTTGCTACTTCCTGCCACTCACCTCTTCTACTCTTTGTTCTCTTTCATTTTCCTCATTCATCAACTCTTTAAAGTATTCCTTCCATCTTCCCATCACGCTCCTGGCATCTGTCAGTACTTTTCCATCGTTATCTTTAATCACTCTAACATGCTGCACATCCTTCCCATCTCTATCTCTCTGATTCACCAACCTGTACAGATCCATGGGAAAAACAAATTGAACCTTGATCCTAAGCTTCTAGCCTTGCTACCTTTCCACCTTGTCTCCTGGACACACAGTATGTCCACCTTCCATCTCTGCATCATGTCAACCAACTCTCTTGCCTTCCCTGTCATAGCCCCAACATTCAAATTCCCCACTAACACTCCTAAACTCATGCCTCCTCTCCTTTGTCGACCAACCATAGCCTAATTTCCACCAGGAGCCTGTAGGTGATATTGATGGTGATAGACCCGCCAGAGTGCTGCACAGAACTGGCATGAGCAAGCTTGAGGAGGTGTTTATCTTCATTAACTGGGGAGTGACCAGTGTTACGCAACCGAAATTGCCCAATGGCCCGACGTACTGATGTACATTCTTGACATCAACCTTTAGCAGCAGGTTCTTGGGGAACTTTTAGACCCACTGTGAGGTACTGGGTCTTGGGGGCTTGCTCTGGGAACGCGGGTAGATGGTAGGCCAAACTGGCTGCAAATTGATCACGCAATCCTAGGTTCTTTGTGGGAGGAAGAGTGCAATTTTGTCCCTACCTCTTTGAGAATACCTCCTATAAGTCCAGCTGTTTGTGAGACACTGGTGAAGGGGGGTGTTGGTGGATGAGATTGCTCAGACCCTATGATTCTATCTTCTTGACAAAGATGGCACGAGTAACCCACCCATTTCCACAAACGTACCGTGGCGTACTATGGAACGCTCACCACCTAGCATATCATACAGCAATTTGGCCTCCTCTGAACACACCAGACAAAAATGTCTCCAAACTCACACACGACACAAACATCTTACAAAACAACAACAACACATACACTGCACAAACACACACACATACACTGCACAGACATTAACTCCACAAATTACACTGTAATTACCTAAAGACACTCACAAACTTGACATACATATCCTAAACACACCCCACACTCACACACACAGACACACACTTCACACACAGATGACATAGACACGACACACACAAACATACATACACATACAGTACTACACAAACTACATATACTATACACACACATATACTCACACACATGTGCACACACACTATAAACAAACATTGACACACACAAACTACTCATCCTACACATACCGTACACATCCTACACACACACGCATCAATGCCTAGTACACATCCTATACACACCCTATTTCTCCTGCACAAATGAAGACCGGGCCCAAGCATCTGCGCCATTGCAGTCGTCACCATGCAATCACTAGCAATGACACATAGAAAGAGATGTCCAACCCCGACTATGACTTAAACTTAAGTCCTATTTAGTGACATCATTGTCCAGTGGGTTTTATGGGTCTCAACATGCTCAAAAGTCACTCAGGTTGTGCGGTGCATCTGGGTGCCTATGACCAACACTTTCATGCTTGGGCCATCTCATCATTGCTTTCAAATATATTTCTTCTTTTTATTTTTTTAAATGGCTGCAGGGCCAACTCCTAGGTTTTCATCTTCTGACAGAACTTCTTCTTGGACTTCCAGACTGTCGTATGGTATGCGCCAGGCTGAGACCCACGAGTGTTCAATGTACCCACCAGAGGGCTGCACAGTACTGGCTTGAGCAAGCTTGCGGTAGGGTTCATCTTCATCGACCAGAGAATGACCGGTGGTTAGCAACCAAAATGAATGCTAGTTGTATCTTATATGGCCCGATGTACTTCTTGGCATGCACCTTCAGCAGGAAGTTCTTTGGGGAACTTTCAGACCCATTGTCCTGGGTGAGTCTCCGGGCCTAAGGGCTCTTGCTCTGAGAAGATGGGTAGACGGTGGCCAAATTGGGCCTACAGGGAGCAGCTTGATCATCCTAGGTTCTTTGTGGGGCTGACAGTGGACGTTTTGGCCCTACCTCCTTGAGAATACCTGAGAACTAGTCTCTCCTGTTGTGGGTGGTTCAGATAGCGCTATGTGACTCTAGTATGCTCTAGATAGCTCTAGTATGACCCTAACTGCTTGACAAAGTGTCATGAGTAAACCATTAATTTCAAGAAACATACTGCGACGTACTATGGAATGCTCACCATTCTGCATTCACACTCATCATACTGCCCTTCAGCCTTGTCTGCATGATTTTCATTGCTGGGGGATTTTCATTCTTTGTGGCTCTTCGCAACAGTCGCAGCAAACAGCAGCGATAAGCTGAGTTGGCCAGATTTGGAGTTCCAGGAATTTTCCTACTGCATGGTAAATCTGTGACACCTATCATGTCTGCCTAGATGTGAAATGCCTAGTTACAGGTTTATGTTCTTGATCAACTGACCAGTGTTTACAGTTTGATGATTCTGGGAACCTGGTTCTGAAGCAGGTGAAAACCTGGCCAATAGAAACCTGCACTGTTGTTTTGAGAATACTTTTAGGAAGGCTGCAACTTACAGCAACTTGACTGACTTGGAGGAGTACACATCAGCAACCAGTTACTTCAACCAGCGCACCGATGGTGTTGCTGTCTCCAAGAACATCATCTCACGAACAACCAGAAACTTTACTGGATTTACTGTGGAGGTGTGTGCACTTGTGAAGACCCGAGACTTCACCATCAGAATAGCAAGGGCCAACCTTTCCCGGGCCATAGAGACGAAGCGCACACATGCCCAGAGAATGCTCATCCAGTCATGTGGCAGGGCATACAAGCCATCACCACCAAAAAGACATCACCAAAGGAAACTCACCATCACTCGCCTGTGACAGTGACGGCTCCATTCAATTCCTCAAATTGCAGAGGCTAACAGTCTGATGAAGGCACAACAACTTGTTTCTGAACCTTGCTAAAATGACATGGACATGACTGTTGACTTCTGGAGGACACAGAGCGGCAACCGATGAACATCAGCTGCTCCTGTGTGGAGATCGTCAACAGCACCAAATTCCTGGTTGGCCATCTGGAGGAGAACCTCACTTGGTCCCTCAACACGACAGCTCCTTGCACACGATAGCATCCAAAACATCTTCTCTTCCTGAGATGGCTGAGGATGGCTCAGCTTCCACTACCGATCCTTACCACTTTCTATAAAGGGACTATCAAGAGAATCCCGAACAGCTGCATCATAGTCTGGTGTTCCTCTCGGACCGCAAGACCTTACAGCAGATAGTGAGAACAGCAGAAAAGTTTTGTTACTCTTGTTTGCACATTTGCACGAGCACTTTATGTTGTCTCTTTTTTTTCTATAGAACTTAGTTTTCTGTTAACTTAAAAATGTCAATCTGTCTTGTCACAGCTAGGCAGCTAATTAGGTTGCTTAGTTAGCTAGTTAGTTTTTGCTCATTCATGATGTTAATTTATGTTGTATGTAGGATCTTGCTCCTAGAGGAACGTTGTTTCATGTCACTGTGTACTAAACTGTATATGGTTGAAATGAAAATAAAAGCCTACTTGAATTTGGCTCAGTTAGCCTAGGTTTTGAACACATTAAGTGAACAACAAGCTAAAGCCCCATGTTTTGTGTTCACCCGCATGTAAAAACCTACACCTAGACATTGTGGCACGCCCATTCCTGGGATGCTGGGATCCAGTCAGCTATGTCTCTCCACTACAGAAACATTACCTCACACCGTGTCATTTCTAGGCTGACCCGCCATAAGAAGTACTCAGGCCTCCGACCTGCATTGGGGGAAGTGTACGTCGATACACCACCATTTCCCCATGTATTTGCTGCCTCTCTTCTGTCCCTCCTCATCGCTTACTGAATGTATCCACATTATTTTATTCTATAAACTATAAACAAAAAGCTGTTTCTGTATTTATGTTTTTTTTATTTTCTTATTTCATATTTAGTTTCTTATTCATACTCTATTAATTTATTAGTATAGTCATATTCTTTGTTTGAATACTCTCTTTTTTATGCCTGGGTCATGCACGGTTGTCAAAGCATTTCTCTGAATATCATTTTGTGAATGATTGTGTATTTGACAAATAAAATTGGACATTAAATTGAAACCAAATTCACATTTATTAAACATGATCTATTAATTTAGCAACTTCGTCATTCATTTTAACATTGCTTCCTTTTTAACTGTATGTAAAATACATAGGGGTGTGAATCAGTTTTCATATAAAGTGAAAATCAGATTTGTGATATTAAAAAAGTGAAAGAAATAATTTCCAAAACATTCATGAATTCTGGCACACATGTCAAATAACAACTTTTTATTCTTCGTTATTCTTCGTCACGTTTGAGTATGAAACCTGAAAAAAATCTTGTTTCGCATGTTTTACATGAGCATGCATTAGTTGAGAGAGACAAGCGCTTTCCTGACAGCGCTACATGGGCAAACGCTTTATCTCAACATGAGAAGCATAAATGTGAAAAGAATCATTTTCAAAAAAGATCATTTCCAACACTTTTATGGCAAACATTTCGAATAACATTTTTTTTGTTATTCGTTTTCAGGTTTTGAGCATATATAAAGCATATAAATTAATTTTGTACGTTTATCATTATTATTCATTAGTTGTGTGAGAAAACCGCTTTCCTGAGCTCGTACAGCCCTAGAATGCAGCAAACGCTTTATCTCACCATGACACGCATAAAAGTGAAAGGAAGGATAATTTCCAACACTTTCATGCATTATGACATTCATGTTGATTATGACATTCACATTTTGACCATAAAAAGTGCATATAAACTCATTTTGTGTGTTTCTCATGACGATGCCTTAGTTGTGTGAGAAAACCGCTTTCCTGAGCACGTACAGCGCTAAGGACGCAGCAAACGCTTTATCTCACCATGACACGCATAAAAGTGAAAGGAAGGATAATTTCCAACACTTTCATGCATTATGACATTCATGTAGATTAACAAATGTTTTGTTAGTCTTTTTCACCTTTTGAGCATGAAAAATGCATTGTAATACGTTTTGGGTGTTTCACATGACGATGCCTTAGTTGTGTGAGAAAACCGCTTTCCTGAGCTCGTACAGGGCTAAGAACACAGCAAACGCTTTATCTCATCATGACATGCATAAAATTGAAAGGAATGATGATTTCCAACACTTTCATGCATTATGACATTCATGTTGATTAACAAATGTTTTGTTAGTCTTTTTCACCTTTTGAGCAAAAAAAAATGCATAGCAATAGGTTTTCGGTTTTTCACATGACGATGCCATAGTTGTGTGAGAAAACCGCTTTCCTGAGCTCGTACAGCGCTAAGAACACACCAAACGCTTTATCTCATCATGACATGCATAAAAGTGAAAGGAATGATGATTTCCAACACTTTCATGCATTATGACATTCATG
>QNUK01001428.1:0-47500 GCA_013621035.1 Clarias magur | reverse complement strand
CTACTTCCTGCCACTCACCTCTTCTACTCTTTGTTCTCTTTCATTTTCCTCATTCATCAACTCTTTAAAGTATTCCTTCCATCTTCCCATCACGCTCCTGGCATCTGTCAGTACTTTTCCATCGTTATCTTTAATCACTCTAACATGCTGCACATCCTTCCCATCTCTATCTCTCTGATTCACCAACCTGTACAGATCCATGGGAAAAACAAATTGAACCTTGATCCTAAGCTTCTAGCCTTGCTACCTTTCCACCTTGTCTCCTGGACACACAGTATGTCCACCTTCCATCTCTGCATCATGTCAACCAACTCTCTTGCCTTCCCTGTCATAGCCCCAACATTCAAATTCCCCACTAACACTCCTAAACTCATGCCTCCTCTCCTTTGTCGACCAACCATAGCCTAATTTCCACCAGGAGCCTGTAGGTGATATTGATGGTGATAGACCCGCCAGAGTGCTGCACAGAACTGGCATGAGCAAGCTCGAGGAGGTGTTTATCTTCATTAACTGGGGAGTGACCGGCGTTACGCAACCGAAATTGCCCAATGGCCCGACGTACTGATGTACATTCTTGACATCAACCTTTAGCAGCAGGTTCTTGGGGAACTTCTAGACCCACTGTGAGGTACTGGGTCTTGGGGGCTTGCTCTGGGAACGTGGGTAGATGGTAGGCCAAACTGGCTGCAAATTGATCACGTAATCCTAGGTTCTTTGTGGGAGGAAGAGTGCAATTTCAGTCCCTACCTCTTTGAGAACCTCCTATAAGTCCAGCTGTTTGTGAGACACTGGTGAAGGGGGGTGTTGGTGGATGAGATTGCTCAGACCCTATGATTCTATCTTCTTGACAAAGATGGCACGAGTAACCCACCCATTTCCACAAAGTACCGTGGCGTACTATGGAACGCTCACCACCTAGCATATCATACAGCAATTTGGCCTCCTCTGAACACACCAGACAAAAATGTCTCCAAACTCACACACGACACAAACATCTTACAAAACAACAACAACACATACACTGCACAAACACACACACATACACTGCACAGACATTAACTCCACAAATTACACTGTAATTACCTAAAGACACTCACAAACTTGACATACATATCCTAAACACACCCCACACTCACACACACAGACACACACTTCACACACAGATGACATAGACACGACACACACAAACATACATACACATACAGTACTACACAAACTACATATACTACACACACACATATACTCACACACATGTGCACACACACTATAAACAAACACTGACACACACAAACTACTCATCCTACACATACCGTACACATCCTACACACACACGCATCAATGCCTAGTACACATCCTATACACACCCTATTTCTCCTGCACAAATGAAGACCGGGCCCAAGCATCTGCGCCATTGCAGTCGTCACCATGCAATCACTAGCAATGACACATAGAAAGAGATGTCCAACCCCGACGATGACTTAAACTTAAGTCCTATTTAGTGACATCATTGTCCAGTGGGTTTTATGGGTCTCAACATGCTCAAAAGTCACTCAGGTTGTGCGGTGCATCTGGGTGCCTATGACCAACACTTTCATGCTTGGGCCCTCTCATCATTGCTTTCAAATATATTTCTTCTTTTTATTTTTTTAAAAGGCTGCAGGGCCAACTCCTAGGTTTTCATCTTCTGACAGAACTTCTTCTTGGACTTCCAGACTGTCGTATGGTATGCGCCAGGCTGAGACCCACGAGTGTTCAATGTACCCACCAGAGGGCTGCACAGTACTGGCTTGAGCAAGCTTGAGGTAGGGTTCATCTTCATCGACCAGAGAATGACCGGTGGTTAGCAACCAAAATGAATGCTAGTTGTATCTTATATGGCCCGATGTACTTCTTGGCATACACCTTCAGCAGGAAGTTCTTTGGGGAACTTTCAGACCCATTGTCCTGGGTGAGTCTCCGGGCCTAAGGGCTCTTGCTCTGAGAAGATGGGTAGACGGTGGCCAAATTGGGGCCTACAGGGAGCAGCTTGATCATCCTAGGTTCTTTGTGGGGCTGACAGTGGACGTTTTGGCCCTACCTCCTTGAGAATACCTGAGAACTAGTCTCTCCTGTTGTGGGTGGTTCAGATAGCTCTATGTGACTCTAGTATGCTCTAGATAGCTCTAGTATGACCCTAACTGCTTGACAAAGTGTCATGAGTAAACCATTAATTTCAAGAAACATACTGCGACGTACTATGGAATGCTCACCATTCTGCATTCACACTCATCATACTGCCCTTCAGCCTTGTCTGCATGATTTTCATTGCTGGGGGATTTTCATTCTTTGTGGCTCTTCGCAACAGTCGCAGCAAACAGCAGCGATAAGCTGAGTTGGCCAGATTTGGAGTTCCAGGAATTTTCCTACTGCATGGTAAATCTGTGACACCTATCATGTCTGCCTAGATGTGAAATGCCTAGTTACAGGTTTATGTTCTTGATCAACTGACCAGTGTTTACAGTTTGATGATTCTGGGAACCTGGTTCTGAAGCAGGTGAAAACCTGGCCAATAGAAACCTGCACTGTTGTTTTGAGAATACTTTTAGGAAGGCTGCAACTTACAGCAACTTGACTGACTTGGAGGAGTACACATCAGCAACCAGTTACTTCAACCAGCGCACCGATGGTGTTGCTGTCTCCAAGAACATCATCTCACGAACAACCAGAAACTTTACTGGATTTACTGTGGAGGTGTGTGCACTTGTGAAGACCCGAGACTTCACCATCAGAATAGCAAGGGCCAACCTTTCCCGGGCCATAGAGACGAAGCGCACACATGCCCAGAGAATGCTCATCCAGTCATGTGGCAGGGCATACAAGCCATCACCACCAAAAAGACATCACCAAAGGAAACTCACCATCACTCGCCTGTGACAGTGACGGCTCCATTCAATTCCTCAAATTGCAGAGGCTAACAGTCTGATGAAGGCACAACAACTTGTTTCTGAACCTTGCTAAAATGACATGGACATGACTGTTGACTTCTGGAGGACACAGAGCGGCAACCGATGAACATCAGCTGCTCCTGTGTGGAGATCGTCAACAGCACCAAATTCCTGGTTGGCCATCTGGAGGAGAACCTCACTTGGTCCCTCAACACGACAGCTCCTTGCACACGATAGCATCCAAAACATCTTCTCTTCCTGAGATGGCTGAGGATGGCTCAGCTTCCACTACCGATCCTTACCACTTTCTATAAAGGGACTATCGAGAGAATCCCGAACAGCTGCATCATAGTCTGGTGTTCCTCTCGGACCGCAAGACCTTACAGCAGATAGTGAGAACAGCAGAAAAGTTTTGTTACTCTTGTTTGCACATTTGCACGAGCACTTTATGTTGTCTCTTTTTTTTCTATAGAACTTAGTTTTCTGTTAACTTAAAAATGTCAATCTGTCTTGTCACAGCTAGGCAGCTAATTAGGTTGCTTAGTTAGCTAGTTAGTTTTTGCTCATTCATGATGTTAATTTATGTTGTATGTAGGACCTTGCTCCTAGAGGAACGTTGTTTCATGTCACTGTGTACTAAACTGTATATGGTTGAAATGAAAATAAAAGCCTACTTGAATTTGGCTCAGTTAGCCTAGGTTTTGAACACATTAAGTGAACAACAAGCTAAAGCCCCATGTTTTGTGTTCACCCGCATGTAAAAACCTACACCTAGACATTGTGGCACGCCCATTCCTGGGATGCTGGGATCCAGTCAGCTATGTCTCTCCGCTACAGAAACATTACCTCACACCGTGTCATTTCTAGGCTGACCCGCCATAAGAAGTACTCAGGCCTCCGACCTGCATTGGGGGAAGTGTACGTCGATACACCACCATTTCCCCATGTATTTGCTGCCTCTCTTCTGTCCCTCCTCATCGCTTACTGAATGTATCCACATTATTTTATTCTATAAACTATAAACAAAAAGCTGTTTCTGTATTTATGTTTTTTTTATTTTCTTATTTCATATTTAGTTTCTTATTCATACTCTATTAATTTATTAGTATAGTCATATTCTTTGTTTGAATACTCTCTTTTTTATGCCTGGGTCATGCACGGTTGTCAAAGCATTTCTCTGAATATCATTTTGTGAATGATTGTGTATTTGACAAATAAAATTGGACATTAAATTGAAACCAAATTCACATTTATTAAACATGATCTATTAATTTAGCAACTTCGTCATTCATTTTAACATTGCTTCCTTTTTAACTGTATGTAAAATACATAGGGGTGTGAATCAGTTTTCATATAAAGTGAAAATCAGATTTGTGATATTAAAAAAGTGAAAGAAATAATTTCCAAAACATTCATGAATTCTGGCACACATGTCAAATAACAACTTTTTATTCTTCGTTATTCTTCGTCACGTTTGAGTATGAAACCTGAAAAAAATCTTGTTTCGCATGTTTTACATGAGCATGCATTAGTTGAGAGAGACAAGCGCTTTCCTGACAGCGCTACATGGGCAAACGCTTTATCTCAACATGAGAAGCATAAATGTGAAAAGAATCATTTTCAAAAAAGATCATTTCCAACACTTTTATGGCAAACATTTCGAATAACATTTTTTTGTTATTCGTTTTCAGGTTTTGAGCATATATAAAGCATATAAATTAATTTTGTACGTTTATCATTATTATTCATTAGTTGTGTGAGAAAACCGCTTTCCTGAGCTCGTACAGCCCTAAGAACGCAGCAAACGCTTTATCTCACCATGACACGCATAAAAGTGAAAGGAAGGATAATTTCCAACACTTTCATGCATTATGACATTCATGTTGATTATGACATTCACATTTTGACCATAAAAAGTGCATATAAACTCATTTTGTGTGTTTCTCATGACGATGCCTTAGTTGTGTGAGAAAACCGCTTTCCTGAGCACGTACAGCGCTAAGGACGCAGCAAACGCTTTATCTCACCATGACACGCATAAAAGTGAAAGGAAGGATAATTTACAACACTTTCATGCATTATGACATTCATGTAGATTAACAAATGTTTTGTTAGTCTTTTTCACCTTTTGAGCAAAAAAAAATGCATAGCAGTAGGTTTTCGGTTTTTCACATGACGATGCCATAGTTGTGTGAGAAAACCGCTTTCCTGAGCTCGTTCAGCGCTAAGAACACACCAAACGCTTTATCTCATCATGACATGCATAAAAGTGAAAGGAATGATGATTTCCAACACTTTCATGCATTATGACATTCATGTTGACTAACAAATTTTTTATTAGTTTTTATCACATTTTGACCATAAAAAGTGCATATAAACTCATTTTGTGTGTTTCACATGACGATGCCTTAGTTGTGTGAGAAAACCGCTTTCCTGAGCTCGTACAGCGCTAAGGACGCAGCAAACGCTTTATCTCACCATGACACGCATAAGAGTGAAAGGAAGGATAATTTCCAACACTTTCATGCATTATGACATTCATGTAGATTAACAAATGTTTTGTTAGTCTTTTTCACCTTTTGAGCATAAAAAAATGCATAGTAATACGTTTTGGGTGTTTCACATGACGATGCCTTAGTTGTGTGAGAAAACCGCTTTCCTGAGCTCGTACAGCGCTAAGGACGCAGCAAACGCTTTATCTCATCATGACATGCATAAAATTGAAAGGAATGATGATTTCCAACACTTTCATGCATTATGACATTCATGTTGATTAACAAATGTTTTGTTAGTCTTTTTCACCTTTTGAGCAAAAAAAATGCATAGCAATAGGTTTTCGATTTTTCACATGACGATGCCTTAGTTGTGTGAGAAAACCGCTTTCCTGAGCTCGTACAGCGCTAAGAACACACCAAACGCTTTATCTCATCATGACATGCATAAAAGTGAAAGGAATGATGATTTCCAACACTTTCATGAATTATGACATTCATGTTGACTAACAAATTTTTTATTAGTTTTTTATAACATTTTGAGCATAAAAAGTGCATATAAACTCATTTTGTGTGTTTCACATGACGATGCCTTAGTTGTGTGAGAAAACCGCTTTCCTGAGCTCGTACAGCCCTAAGAACGCAGCAAACGCTTTATCTCACCATGACACGCATAAAAGTGAAAGGAAGGATAATTTCCAACACTTTCATGCATTATGACATTCAAGTTGAGGAACAAATTTTCTGTTAGTCTTTTTCACGTTTTGAGCATAAAAAGTGCATATAAACTCATTTGATGTGTTTCACATGACATGCCATAGTTGTGTGAGAAAACCGCTTTCCTGAGCTCGTACAGCGCTAAGAATACAGCAAACGCTTTATCTCATCATGACATGCATAACATTGAAAGGAATGATGATTTCCAACACTTTCATGCATTATGTCATTCATGTTGACTAACAAATTTTTTGTTACTCTTTTTCACGTTTTGAGCATAAAAAGTCCATATAAACTCATTTGATGTGTTTCACATGACATGCCTTAGTTGTGTAAGAAAACCGCTTTCCTGAGCTCGTACAGCGCTAAGAACGCAGCAAACGCTTTATCTCACCATGACACGCATAAAAGTGAAAGGATCATTTCCAACACTTTCATGCATTATAACATTCATGTTGAGTAACAAATGTTTTGTTAGTCTTTTTCACCTTTTGAGCATAAAAAGTGCATATAAACTCATTTGATGTGTTTCACATGACGATGCCTTAGTTGTGTGAGAAAACCGCTTCCCTGAGCTCTAAGAACACAGCAAACGCTTTTTTCCATAACTATTTTTTGTTAGCCCTTTTCATATTTTGAGCATGAAAAGTGCATATAAAAGTGCATTGTGTATTTTACAAATTCTATTCTACACACACAAAAGCTAAAAACATTAAACATGCATTAAAGATACTGCACACAGACCCAGACGAGAGACACACAAAAATGCAACACATAAATTCATATAAACTCACACACACACACACACACACACACACACACACACACACACACACACACACACACACACACACACACACACACACACACACACACACTGACACATACACACACACACACACACACACACACACAAAACCACCAAATAGATTATTATATTAATTATTATAATTATTCATTTTATAGTACTATTCTGCACGAAAAAACACTACACACCTGAACCATACATGAAACATACTGCAAACACAGACCCATACGACACACACACACCACACAAATATACACAGACACACACACACACACACACACACACACACACGTTTTCCACATTCTACCCATTCCACAGAAACGATGACCTGCTCAAGCCCTTGTGCCATTATAGTCATCACCAAACCCGAACAACATTGAGACAGCTAGCAATGGCGTATCAGGAAGAGACGTCCAGGAATAGTGATGCCTTAAACTTATGTCATATTTGTTTAATAGGTCTTAGCATGCTGAAAAGGCACACAAGTTGTGAAGTTCGAACAAGTGGCTATGGCAAAGCTGCTTGGGCCCGCTCATCCTTGCTTGTAACTATATTTCTGCTTTGTTTTTTAGCCAGACCAGGGAACAGTATATGCCTGTATTGTATTGTGCCATTAATGTTCCTCGCCTGACTGTGTCCCCAATGGGTCCCCATTGCGATGTTGCTGTCGATGGACCTGCCAGAGTACTGCACAAGACTGGCTTAAGTGAGCTTGAGGAGGTGTTTATCCTCATCGACAGGCGAGGAGTAATCAACTGTATGCAACTGAAATTAAATCTTTGTTGCATCTTCAATGACCGATTCAAATACCGATGTACCTTCTTGCCTTCAAACTTGAGCAGATTTTTTTTTGGGGGGGAACTCTTAAATCTGGGTGAGGCTCTTGGTCTTGGGGGCTTCCTCTGGAAGCATATGGGTAGCCAACTTGGCTGCAGGGAGCAGATTGATCAAGCAGTCCTAGGTTCTTTGTGCGGGGTGTCCACGTTTTTGGCCCTTCCTCTTCGAGAATACCTTCCTATGAGTCCACCTGTTTGTGAAAGACTGGGGAAGGGGGTTGTGGATGTTTTAGTTAACTTAGATGCTATGACTCCATCTGCTCAAAAAAATGCCACAAGTATCCCACGCATTTCCCCAAATGTACCGCTGCCTATTATGGAACGCTCACCACTTAGCACATCATACAGCTCATACAGCTCTTCGGTCGTCTCTGTGTGCCTTTAATTTCTGTGCCACAAGGGTGGTTCCTAGCAAAGTTTGCAACAGCAATAAGCGATAAGCTGAGCTGGGAAGTTCCAGGAATTCAAACACATCCTGACACACACACACACACACACACACACACACACACGCACGCACGCAAGCACGCACGCACGTACGCACACATATACTACAATCTATACATACACATACACACATACTACACATTTACCAAACACACACACACTAGATAGCCACATCCTACACACTTACATCTTAGACTTACACATACTACACATACACACAACCATTACACATGCTTTCTAGACACATATAAACACATACGCTCAATACAAACACACTCACATCCCAATTACACATAGCACACAGACAACACACATAATAAATAAATAATAACCACAGACAAACACACATCTCACACACATCCTACAACCAAGATGCTATGACTCCATCTGCTCAAAAAAATGCCACAAGTATCCCACGCATTTCCCCAAATGTACCGCTGCCTATTATGGAACGCTCACCACTTAGCACATCATACAGCTCTTCGGTCGTCTCTGTGTGCCTTTAATTTCTGTGCCACAAGGGTGGTTCCTAGCAAAGTTTGCAACAGCAATAAGCGATAAGCTGAGCTGGGAAGTTCCAGGAATTCAAACACATCCTGAACACACACACACACACACACACACACACACACACACACACTACACACACACAACACACACACACTAGATAGCCACATCCTACACACTTACATCTTAGACTTACACATACTACACATACACACAACCATTACACATGCTTTCTAGACACATATAAACACATACGCTCAATACAAACACACTCACATCCCAATTACACACAGCACACAGACAACACACATAATAAATAAATAATAACCACAGACAAACACACATCTCACACACATCCTACAACCAAGATGCTATGACTCCATCTGCTCAAAAAATGCCACAAGTATCCCACGCATTTCCCCAAATGTACCGCTGCCTATTATGGAACGCTCACCACTTAGCACATCATACAGCTCTTCGGTCGTCTCTGTGTTCCTTTAATTTCTGTGCCACAAGGGTGGTTCCTAGCAAAGTTTGCAACAGCAATAAGCGATAAGCTGAGCTGGGAAGTTCCAGGAATTCAAACACATCCTGAACACACACACACACACACACACACACACACGCACGCACGCAAGCACGCACGCACGCACGTACGCACACATATACTACAATCTATACATACACATACACACATTCTACACATTTACCAAACACACACACACTAGATAGCCACATCCTACACACTTACATCTTAGACTTACACATACTACACATACACACAACCATTACACATGCTTTCTAGACACATATAAACACATACGCTCAATACAAACACACCCACATCCCAATTACACATAGCACACAGACAACACACATAATAAATAAATAATAACCACAGACAAACACACATCTCACACACATCCTACAACCAAGATGCTATGACTCCATCTGCTCAAAAAAATGCCACAAGTATCCCACGCATTTCCCCAAATGTACCGCTGCCTATTATGGAACGCTCACCACTTAGCACATCATACAGCTCTTCGGTCGTCTCTGTGTGCCTTTAATTTCTGTGCCACAAGGGTGGTTCCTAGCAAAGTTTGCAACAGCAATAAGCGATAAGCTGAGCGGGGAAGTTCCAGGAATTCAAACACACCCCGAACACACACACACACACACACACACACACACACACACACACACACACACACACGCACGCACGCAAGCACGCACGCACGTACGCACACATATACTACAATCTATACATGCACATACACACATACTACACATTTACCAAACACACACACACTAGATAGCCACATCCAACACACTTACATCTTAGACTTACACATACTACACATACACACAACCATTACACATGCTTTCTAGACACATATAAACACATACGCTCAATACAAACACACTCACATCCCAATTACACATAGCACACAGACAACACACATAATAAATAAATACAGACAAACACACATCTCACACACATCCTACAACCAAGGTGCGACCACAGTTGTTTGGTCCCGCTCATCGCTGCTTGTTATTATATTGCTTTTTTGTCTTTCCGCTGTTCCCTTTCAGGGGTCGCCACAGCAAATCATCCACCTCCATCCACCATCCACCATCCACCCTATCCTTTGTATCCTCTTCTCTCACGCCAACTACCTTTATGTCTTTTCTAACTACATCCATAAATCTCCTCTTTGGTCTTATAGACCTCCTGCTTGGCAGTTCCAACCTCAGCATCCCTCTACCGATATATTCACAATCTCTCCCCTGAACATGTCCAAAACACCTCAGTCTGGCCTCTCCAAAACATCTAAGGTGTGTTGGCACTCTGATGACCTTATTCTTAATCCTATCCATCCTTGTCATGCCCAAAGAGAACCTCAACATCTTCATCTCCACTACCTCCAGCTCTGCGTCCTGTCTTTTCTTCAGTGCCACTGTCTCTAAGCCATAGAGCATGGCTGTTCTCACCACTGTCTTGTACACCTTTCCTTTCATTCTCGCTGAGCTAGTCTTTTATCACTCAGCACACCTGACACTTTTCTCTACCCGTTCCTTCATTCCTCCGTTTTCCAGAACATACCTCAACCTCTCCAAATTTTCCTCCACCTGTTCCCTGCTCTTGCTTACAAAGCACAATGTCATGTGCAAACATCATAGTCCATGGAGACTCCTGTCTAACCTCATCTGTCATCATGTCCATCACATGTCCTTGATCACTCCACCTTGAACTCTTCTGTCACACCTACAGCACATCTCAACACTGTCTTACAGCTCTCATACATGTCCTGCACCACTCTAACATACTTCTCCGCCACTCCAGACTTTCTCATACAACACCACAGAACCTCTCTCGGCACCCTGTCGTATGCTTTCTCTAAATCCACAAAGATACAAGGGAACTCTATATTACCTTGTCAGTACTTCTCCATCAGCATCCTCAAAGCAAATAGTGCATCTGTTGTACACTTTCTAGGTATGAAACCATATTGCTGTTCACAAATGCTCACCTCTGCCCTTAACCTAGCTTCCACTACTCTTTCTAAAAAGGTTCATTGTATGGCTCATCAGCTTTATGCCTCTGTAATTGCCACAGCTCTGCACATCTCCTTTGTTCTTAAAAAAATTGGAACCAATACACTTCTTCTCCATTCCTCTGAAATCCTCTCACTCTCCATGATCTTGTTAAACAAACATGTTAGAAACTCTACTGCGACCTCTCCTAAGCACTTCCATACCTCCACAGGTATGTCATCAGGACAAACAGCCTTTCCACTCTTCATCCTCTGTAATGCCCTCCTCACCTCACTCTTACTAATATTTGCTACTTCCTGCCACTCACCTCTTCTACTCTTTGTTCTCTTTCATTTTCCTCATTCATCAACTCTTTAAAGTATTCCTTCCATCTTCCCATCACGCTCCTGGCATCTGTCAGTACTTTTCCATCGTTATCTTTAATCACTCTAACATGCTGCACATCCTTCCCATCTCTATCTCTCTGATTCACCAACCTGTACAGATCCATGGGAAAAACAAATTGAACCTTGATCCTAAGCTTCTAGCCTTGCTACCTTTCCACCTTGTCTCCTGGACACACAGTATGTCCACCTTCCATCTCTGCATCATGTCAACCAACTCTCTTGCCTTCCCTGTCATAGCCCCAACATTCAAATTCCCCACTAACACTCCTAAACTCATGCCTCCTCTCCTTTGTCGACCAACCATAGCCTAATTTCCACCAGGAGCCTGTAGGTGATATTGATGGTGATAGACCCGCCAGAGTGCTGCACAGAACTGGCATGAGCAAGCTCGAGGAGGTGTTTATCTTCATTAACTGGGGAGTGACCGGCGTTACGCAACCGAAATTGCCCAATGGCCCGACGTACTGATGTACATTCTTGACATCAACCTTTAGCAGCAGGTTCTTGGGGAACTTCTAGACCCACTGTGAGGTACTGGGTCTTGGGGGCTTGCTCTGGGAACGTGGGTAGATGGTAGGCCAAACTGGCTGCAAATTGATCACGTAATCCTAGGTTCTTTGTGGGAGGAAGAGTGCAATTTCAGTCCCTACCTCTTTGAGAATACCTCCTATAAGTCCAGCTGTTTGTGAGACACTGGTGAAGGGGGGTGTTGGTGGATGAGATTGCTCAGACCCTATGATTCTATCTTCTTGACAAAGATGGCACGAGTAACCCACCCATTTCCACAAACGTACCGTGGCGTACTATGGAACGCTCACCACCTAGCATATCATACAGCAATTTGGCCTCCTCTGAACACACCAGACAAAAATGTCTCCAAACTCACACACGACACAAACATCTTACAAAACAACAACAACACATACACTGCACAAACACACACACATACACTGCACAGACATTAACTCCACAAATTACACTGTAATTACCTAAAGACACTCACAAACTTGACATACATATCCTAAACACACCCCACACTCACACACACAGACACACACTTCACACACAGATGACATAGACACGACACACACAAACATACATACACATACAGTACTACACAAACTACATATACTACACACACACATATACTCACACACATGTGCACACACACTATAAACAAACACTGACACACACAAACTACTCATCCTACACATACCGTACACATCCTACACACACACGCATCAATGCCTAGTACACATCCTATACACACCCTATTTCTCCTGCACAAATGAAGACCGGGCCCAAGCATCTGCGCCATTGCAGTCGTCACCATGCAATCACTAGCAATGACACATAGAAAGAGATGTCCAACCCCGACGATGACTTAAACTTAAGTCCTATTTAGTGACATCATTGTCCAGTGGGTTTTATGGGTCTCAACATGCTCAAAAGTCACTCAGGTTGTGCGGTGCATCTGGGTGCCTATGACCAACACTTTCATGCTTGGGCCCTCTCATCATTGCTTTCAAATATATTTCTTCTTTTTATTTTTTTAAAAGGCTGCAGGGCCAACTCCTAGGTTTTCATCTTCTGACAGAACTTCTTCTTGGACTTCCAGACTGTCGTATGGTATGCGCCAGGCTGAGACCCACGAGTGTTCAATGTACCCACCAGAGGGCTGCACAGTACTGGCTTGAGCAAGCTTGAGGTAGGGTTCATCTTCATCGACCAGAGAATGACCGGTGGTTAGCAACCAAAATGAATGCTAGTTGTATCTTATATGGCCCGATGTACTTCTTGGCATACACCTTCAGCAGGAAGTTCTTTGGGGAACTTTCAGACCCATTGTCCTGGGTGAGTCTCCGGGCCTAAGGGCTCTTGCTCTGAGAAGATGGGTAGACGGTGGCCAAATTGGGGCCTACAGGGACCAGCTTGATCATCCTAGGTTCTTTGTGGGGCTGACAGTGGACGTTTTGGCCCTACCTCCTTGAGAATACCTGAGAACTAGTCTCTCCTGTTGTGGGTGGTTCAGATAGCTCTATGTGACTCTAGTATGCTCTAGATAGCTCTAGTATGACCCTAACTGCTTGACAAAGTGTCATGAGTAAACCATTAATTTCAAGAAACATACTGCGACGTACTATGGAATGCTCACCATTCTGCATTCACACTCATCATACTGCCCTTCAGCCTTGTCTGCATGATTTTCATTGCTGGGGGATTTTCATTCTTTGTGGCTCTTCGCAACAGTCGCAGCAAACAGCAGCGATAAGCTGAGTTGGCCAGATTTGGAGTTCCAGGAATTTTCCTACTGCATGGTAAATCTGTGACACCTATCATGTCTGCCTAGATGTGAAATGCCTAGTTACAGGTTTATGTTCTTGATCAACTGACCAGTGTTTACAGTTTGATGATTCTGGGAACCTGGTTCTGAAGCAGGTGAAAACCTGGCCAATAGAAACCTGCACTGTTGTTTTGAGAATACTTTTAGGAAGGCTGCAACTTACAGCAACTTGACTGACTTGGAGGAGTACACATCAGCAACCAGTTACTTCAACCAGCGCACCGATGGTGTTGCTGTCTCCAAGAACATCATCTCACGAACAACCAGAAACTTTACTGGATTTACTGTGGAGGTGTGTGCACTTGTGAAGACCCGAGACTTCACCATCAGAATAGCAAGGGCCAACCTTTCCCGGGCCATAGAGACGAAGCGCACACATGCCCAGAGAATGCTCATCCAGTCATGTGGCAGGGCATACAAGCCATCACCACCAAAAAGACATCACCAAAGGAAACTCACCATCACTCGCCTGTGACAGTGACGGCTCCATTCAATTCCTCAAATTGCAGAGGCTAACAGTCTGATGAAGGCACAACAACTTGTTTCTGAACCTTGCTAAAATGACATGGACATGACTGTTGACTTCTGGAGGACACAGAGCGGCAACCGATGAACATCAGCTGCTCCTGTGTGGAGATCGTCAACAGCACCAAATTCCTGGTTGGCCATCTGGAGGAGAACCTCACTTGGTCCCTCAACACGACAGCTCCTTGCACACGATAGCATCCAAAACATCTTCTCTTCCTGAGATGGCTGAGGATGGCTCAGCTTCCACTACCGATCCTTACCACTTTCTATAAAGGGACTATCGAGAGAATCCCGAACAGCTGCATCATAGTCTGGTGTTCCTCTCGGACCGCAAGACCTTACAGCAGATAGTGAGAACAGCAGAAAAGTTTTGTTACTCTTGTTTGCACATTTGCACGAGCACTTTATGTTGTCTCTTTTTTTTCTATAGAACTTAGTTTTCTGTTAACTTAAAAATGTCAATCTGTCTTGTCACAGCTAGGCAGCTAATTAGGTTGCTTAGTTAGCTAGTTAGTTTTTGCTCATTCATGATGTAATTTATGTTGTATGTAGGATCTTGCTCCTAGAGGAACGTTGTTTCATGTCACTGTGTACTAAACTGTATATGGTTGAAATGAAAATAAAAGCCTACTTGAATTTGGCTCAGTTAGCCTAGGTTTTGAACACATTAAGTGAACAACAAGCTAAAGCCCCATGTTTTGTGTTCACCCGCATGTAAAAACCTACACCTAGACATTGTGGCACGCCCATTCCTGGGATGCTGGGATCCAGTCAGCTATGTCTCTCCGCTACAGAAACATTACCTCACACCGTGTCATTTCTAGGCTGACCCGCCATAAGAAGTACTCAGGCCTCCGACCTGCATTGGGGGAAGTGTACGTCGATACACCACCATTTCCCCATGTATTTGCTGCCTCTCTTCTGTCCCTCCTCATCGCTTACTGAATGTATCCACATTATTTTATTCTATAAACTATAAACAAAAAGCTGTTTCTGTATTTATGTTTTTTTTATTTTCTTATTTCATATTTAGTTTCTTATTCATACTCTATTAATTTATTAGTATAGTCATATTCTTTGTTTGAATACTCTCTTTTTTATGCCTGGGTCATGCACGGTTGTCAAAGCATTTCTCTGAATATCATTTTGTGAATGATTGTGTATTTGACAAATAAAATTGGACATTAAATTGAAACCAAATTCACATTTATTAAACATGATCTATTAATTTAGCAACTTCGTCATTCATTTTAACATTGCTTCCTTTTTAACTGTATGTAAAATACATAGGGGTGTGAATCAGTTTTCATATAAAGTGAAAATCAGATTTGTGATATTAAAAAAGTGAAAGAAATAATTTCCAAAACATTCATGAATTCTGGCACACATGTCAAATAACAACTTTTTATTCTTCGTTATTCTTCGTCACGTTTGAGTATGAAACCTGAAAAAAATCTTGTTTCGCATGTTTTACATGAGCATGCATTAGTTGAGAGAGACAAGCGCTTTCCTGACAGCGCTACATGGGCAAACGCTTTATCTCAACATGAGAAGCATAAATGTGAAAAGAATCATTTTCAAAAAAGATCATTTCCAACACTTTTATGGCAAACATTTCGAATAACATTTTTTTGTTATTCGTTTTCAGGTTTTGAGCATATATAAAGCATATAAATTAATTTTGTACGTTTATCATTATTATTCATTAGTTGTGTGAGAAAACCGCTTTCCTGAGCTCGTACAGCCCTAAGAACGCAGCAAACGCTTTATCTCACCATGACACGCATAAAAGTGAAAGGAAGGATAATTTCCAACACTTTCATGCATTATGACATTCATGTTGATTATGACATTCACATTTTGACCATAAAAAGTGCATATAAACTCATTTTGTGTGTTTCTCATGACGATGCCTTAGTTGTGTGAGAAAACCGCTTTCCTGAGCACGTACAGCGCTAAGGACGCAGCAAACGCTTTATCTCACCATGACACGCATAAAAGTGAAAGGAAGGATAATTTACAACACTTTCATGCATTATGACATTCATGTAGATTAACAAATGTTTTGTTAGTCTTTTTCACCTTTTGAGCAAAAAAAATGCATAGCAATAGGTTTTCGGTTTTTCACCTGACGATGCCATAGTTGTGTGAGAAAACCGCTTTCCTGAGCTCGTACAGCGCTAAGAACACACCAAACGCTTTATCTCATCATGACATGCATAAAAGTGAAAGGAATGATGATTTCCAACACTTTCATGCATTATGACATTCATGTTGACTAACAAATTTTTTATTAGTTTTTATCACATTTTGACCATAAAAAGTGCATATAAACTCATTTTGTGTGTTTCACATGACGATGCCTTAGTTGTGTGAGAAAACCGCTTTCCTGAGCTCGTACAGCGCTAAGGACGCAGCAAACGCTTTATCTCACCATGACACGCATAAGAGTGAAAGGAAGGATAATTTCCAACACTTTCATGCATTATGACATTCATGTAGATTAACAAATGTTTTGTTAGTCTTTTTCACCTTTTGAGCATAAAAAAATGCATAGTAATACGTTTTGGGTGTTTCACATGACGATGCCTTAGTTGTGTGAGAAAACCGCTTTCCTGAGCTCGTACAGCGCTAAGGACGCAGCAAACGCTTTATCTCATCATGACATGCATAAAATTGAAAGGAATGATGATTTCCAACACTTTCATGCATTATGACATTCATGTTGATTAACAAATGTTTTGTTAGTCTTTTTCACCTTTTGAGCAAAAAAAAATGCATAGCAATAGGTTTTCGATTTTTCACATGACGATGCCTTAGTTGTGTGAGAAAACCGCTTTCCTGAGCTCGTACAGCGCTAAGGACGCAGCAAACGCTTTATCTCACCATGACACGCATAAGAGTGAAAGGAAGGATAATTTCCAACACTTTCATGCATTATGACATTCATGTAGATTAACAAATGTTTTGTTAGTCTTTTTCACCTTTTGAGCATAAAAAAATGCATAGTAATACGTTTTGGGTGTTTCACATGACGATGCCTTAGTTGTGTGAGAAAACCGCTTTCCTGAGCTCGTACAGCGCTAAGAACACACCAAACGCTTTATCTCATCATGACATGCATAAAAGTGAAAGGAATGATGATTTCCAACACTTTCATGAATTATGACATTCATGTTGACTAACAAATTTTTTATTAGTTTTTTATAACATTTTGAGCATAAAAAGTGCATATAAACTCATTTTGTGTGTTTCACATGACGATGCCTTAGTTGTGTGAGAAAACCGCTTTCCTGAGCTCGTACAGCCCTAAGAACGCAGCAAACGCTTTATCTCACCATGACACGCATAAAAGTGAAAGGAAGGATAATTTCCAACACTTTCATGCATTATGACATTCAAGTTGAGGAACAAATTTTCTGTTAGTCTTTTTCACGTTTTGAGCATAAAAAGTGCATATAAACTCATTTGATGTGTTTCACATGACATGCCATAGTTGTGTGAGAAAACCGCTTTCCTGAGCTCGTACAGCGCTAAGAATACAGCAAACGCTTTATCTCATCATGACATGCATAACATTGAAAGGAATGATGATTTCCAACACTTTCATGCATTATGTCATTCATGTTGACTAACAAATTTTTTGTTACTCTTTTTCACGTTTTGAGCATAAAAAGTCCATATAAACTCATTTGATGTGTTTCACATGACATGCCTTAGTTGTGTAAGAAAACCGCTTTCCTGAGCTCGTACAGCGCTAAGAACGCAGCAAACGCTTTATCTCACCATGACACGCATAAAAGTGAAAGGATCATTTCCAACACTTTCATGCATTATAACATTCATGTTGAGTAACAAATGTTTTGTTAGTCTTTTTCACCTTTTGAGCATAAAAAGTGCATATAAACTCATTTGATGTGTTTCACATGACGATGCCTTAGTTGTGTGAGAAAACCGCTTCCCTGAGCTCTAAGAACACAGCAAACGCTTTTTTCCATAACTATTTTTTGTTAGCCCTTTTCATATTTTGAGCATGAAAAGTGCATATAAAAGTGCATTGTGTATTTTACAAATTCTATTCTACACACACAAAAGCTAAAAACATTAAACATGCATTAAAGATACTGCACACAGACCCAGACGAGAGACACACAAAAATGCAACACATAAATTCATATAAACTACACACACACACACACACACACACACACACACACACACACACACACACACACACACACACACACACACACACACACACTGACACATACACACACACACACACACACAAAACCACCAAATAGATTATTATATTAATTATTATAATTATTCATTTTATAGTACTATTCTGCACGAAAAAACACTACACACCTGAACCATACATGAAACATACTGCAAACACAGACCCATACGACACACACACACCACACAAATATACACAGACACACACACACACACACACACACACACACACACACACACACACGTTTTCCACATTCTACCCATTCCACAGAAACGATGACCTGCTCAAGCCCTTGTGCCATTATAGTCATCACCAAACCCGAACAACATTGAGACAGCTAGCAATGGCGTATCAGGAAGAGACGTCCAGGAATAGTGATGCCTTAATCTTATGTCATATTTGTTTAATAGGTCTTAGCATGCTGAAAAGGCACACAAGTTGTGAAGTTCGAACAAGTGGCTATGGCAAAGCTGCTTGGGCCCGCTCATCCTTGCTTGTAACTATATTTCTGCTTTGTTTTTTAGCCAGACCAGGGAACAGTATATGCCTGTATTGTATTGTGCCATTAATGTTCCTCGCCTGACTGTGTCCCCAATGGGTCCCCATTGCGATGTTGCTGTCGATGGACCTGCCAGAGTACTGCACAAGACTGGCTTAAGTGAGCTTGAGGAGGTGTTTATCCTCATCGACAGGCGAGGAGTAATCAACTGTATGCAACTGAAATTAAATCTTTGTTGCATCTTCAATGACCGATTCAAATACCGATGTACCTTCTTGCCTTCAAACTTGAGCAGATTTTTTTTGGGGGGGAACTCTTAAATCTGGGTGAGGCTCTTGGTCTTGGGGGCTTCCTCTGGAAGCATATGGGTAGCCAACTTGGCTGCAGGGAGCAGATTGATCAAGCAGTCCTAGGTTCTTTGTGCGGGGTGTCCACGTTTTTGGCCCTTCCTCTTCGAGAATACCTTCCTATGAGTCCACCTGTTTGTGAAAGACTGGGGAAGGGGGTTGTGGATGTTTTAGTTAACTTAGATGCTATGACTCCATCTGCTCAAAAAAATGCCACAAGTATCCCACGCATTTCCCCAATTGTACCGCTGCCTATTATGGAACGCTCACCACTTAGCACATCATACAGCTCTTCGGTCGTCTCTGTGTGCCTTTAATTTCTGTGCCACAAGGGTGGTTCCTAGCAAAGTTTGCAACAGCAATAAGCGATAAGCTGAGCTGGGAAGTTCCAGGAATTCAAACACATCCTGAACACACACACACACACACACACACACACGCACGCACGCAAGCACGCACGCACGTACGCACACATATACTACAATCTATACATACACATACACACATACTACACATTTACCAAACACACACACACTAGATAGCCACATCCTACACACTTACATCTTAGACTTACACATACTACACATACACAGAACCATTACACATGCTTTCTAGACACATATAAACACATACGCTCAATACAAACACACTCACATCCCAATTACACATAGCACACAGACAACACACATAATAAATAAATAATAACCACAGACAAACACACATCTCACACACATCCTACAACCAAGATGCTATGACTCCATCTGCTCAAAAAAATGCCACAAGTATCCCACGCATTTCCCCAAATGTACCGCTGCCTATTATGGAACGCTCACCACTTAGCACATCATACAGCTCTTCGGTCGTCTCTGTGTGCCTTTAATTTCTGTGCCACAAGGGTGGTTCCTAGCAAAGTTTGCAACAGCAATAAGCGATAAGCTGAGCTGGGAAGTTCCAGGAATTCAAACACATCCTGACACACACACACACACACACACACACACACACACACGCACGCACGCAAGCACGCACGCACGTACGCACACATATACTACAATCTATACATACACATACACACATACTACACATTTACCAAACACACACACACTAGATAGCCACATCCTACACACTTACATCTTAGACTTACACATACTACACATACACACAACCATTACACATGCTTTCTAGACACATATAAACACATACGCTCAATACAAACACACTCACATCCCAATTACACATAGCACACAGACAACACACATAATAAATAAATACAGACAAACACACATCTCACACACATCCTACAACCAAGGTGCGACCACAGTTGTTTGGTCCCGCTCATCGCTGCTTGTTATTATATTGCTTTTTTGTCTTTCCGCTGTTCCCTTTCAGGGGTCGCCACAGCAAATCATCCACCTCCATCCACCATCCACCATCCACCCTATCCTTTGTATCCTCTTCTCTCACGCCAACTACCTTTATGTCTTTTCTAACTACATCCATAAATCTCCTCTTTGGTCTTATAGACCTCCTGCTTGGCAGTTCCAACCTCAGCATCCCTCTACCGATATATTCACAATCTCTCCCCTGAACATGTCCAAAACACCTCAGTCTGGCCTCTCCAAAACATCTAAGGTGTGTTGGCACTCTGATGACCTTATTCTTAATCCTATCCATCCTTGTCATGCCCAAAGAGAACCTCAACATCTTCATCTCCACTACCTCCAGCTCTGCGTCCTGTCTTTTCTTCAGTGCCACTGTCTCTAAGCCATAGAGCATGGCTGTTCTCACCACTGTCTTGTACACCTTTCCTTTCATTCTCGCTGAGCTAGTCTTTTATCACTCAGCACACCTGACACTTTTCTCTACCCGTTCCTTCATTCCTCCGTTTTCCAGAACATACCTCAACCTCTCCAAATTTTCCTCCACCTGTTCCCTGCTCTTGCTTACAAAGCACAATGTCATGTGCAAACATCATAGTCCATGGAGACTCCTGTCTAACCTCATCTGTCATCATGTCCATCACATGTCCTTGATCACTCCACCTTGAACTCTTCTGTCACACCTACAGCACATCTCAACACTGTCTTACAGCTCTCATACATGTCCTGCACCACTCTAACATACTTCTCCGCCACTCCAGACTTTCTCATACAACACCACAGAACCTCTCTCGGCACCCTGTCGTATGCTTTCTCTAAATCCACAAAGATACAAGGGAACTCTATATTACCTTGTCAGTACTTCTCCATCAGCATCCTCAAAGCAAATAGTGCATCTGTTGTACACTTTCTAGGTATGAAACCATATTGCTGTTCACAAATGCTCACCTCTGCCCTTAACCTAGCTTCCACTACTCTTTCTAAAAAGGTTCATTGTATGGCTCATCAGCTTTATGCCTCTGTAATTGCCACAGCTCTGCACATCTCCTTTGTTCTTAAAAAATTGGAACCAATACACTTCTTCTCCATTCCTCTGAAATCCTCTCACTCTCCATGATCTTGTTAAACAAACATGTTAGAAACTCTACTGCGACCTCTCCTAAGCACTTCCATACCTCCACAGGTATGTCATCAGGACCAACAGCCTTTCCACTCTTCATCCTCTGTAATGCCCTCCTCACCTCACTCTTACTAATATTTGCTACTTCCTGCCACTCACCTCTTCTACTCTTTGTTCTCTTTCATTTTCCTCATTCATCAACTCTTTAAAGTATTCCTTCCATCTTCCCATCACGCTCCTGGCATCTGTCAGTACTTTTCCATCGTTATCTTTAATCACTCTAACATGCTGCACATCCTTCCCATCTCTATCTCTCTGATTCACCAACCTGTACAGATCCATGGGAAAAACAAATTGAACCTTGATCCTAAGCTTCTAGCCTTGCTACCTTTCCACCTTGTCTCCTGGACACACAGTATGTCCACCTTCCATCTCTGCATCATGTCAACCAACTCTCTTGCCTTCCCTGTCATAGCCCCAACATTCAAATTCCCCACTAACACTCCTAAACTCATGCCTCCTCTCCTTTGTCGACCAACCATAGCCTAATTTCCACCAGGAGCCTGTAGGTGATATTGATGGTGATAGACCCGCCAGAGTGCTGCACAGAACTGGCATGAGCAAGCTCGAGGAGGTGTTTATCTTCATTAACTGGGGAGTGACCGGCGTTACGCAACCGAAATTGCCCAATGGCCCGACGTACTGATGTACATTCTTGACATCAACCTTTAGCAGCAGGTTCTTGGGGAACTTCTAGACCCACTGTGAGGTACTGGGTCTTGGGGGCTTGCTCTGGGAACGTGGGTAGATGGTAGGCCAAACTGGCTGCAAATTGATCACGTAATCCTAGGTTCTTTGTGGGAGGAAGAGTGCAATTTTGTCCCTACCTCTTTGAGAATACCTCCTATAAGTCCAGCTGTTTGTGAGACACTGGTGAAGGGGGGTGTTGGTGGATGAGATTGCTCAGACCCTATGATTCTATCTTCTTGACAAAGATGGCACGAGTAACCCACCCATTTCCACAAACGTACCGTGGCGTACTATGGAACGCTCACCACCTAGCATATCATACAGCAATTTGGCCTCCTCTGAACACACCAGACAAAAATGTCTCCAAACTCACACACGACACAAACATCTTACAAAACAACAACAACACATACACTGCACAAACACACACACATACACTGCACAGACATTAACTCCACAAATTACACTGTAATTACCTAAAGACACTCACAAACTTGACATACATATCCTAAACACACCCCACACTCACACACACAGACACACACTTCACACACAGATGACATAGACACGACACACACAAACATACATACACATACAGTACTACACAAACTACATATACTACACACACACATATACTCACACACATGTGCACACACACTATAAACAAACACTGACACACACAAACTACTCATCCTACACATACCGTACACATCCTACACACACACGCATCAATGCCTAGTACACATCCTATACACACCCTATTTCTCCTGCACAAATGAAGACCGGGCCCAAGCATCTGCGCCATTGCAGTCGTCACCATGCAATCACTAGCAATGACACATAGAAAGAGATGTCCAACCCCGACGATGACTTAAACTTAAGTCCTATTTAGTGACATCATTGTCCAGTGGGTTTTATGGGTCTCAACATGCTCAAAAGTCACTCAGGTTGTGCGGTGCATCTGGGTGCCTATGACCAACACTTTCATGCTTGGGCCCTCTCATCATTGCTTTCAAATATATTTCTTCTTTTTATTTTTTTAAAAGGCTGCAGGGCCAACTCCTAGGTTTTCATCTTCTGACAGAACTTCTTCTTGGACTTCCAGACTGTCGTATGGTATGCGCCAGGCTGAGACCCACGAGTGTTCAATGTACCCACCAGAGGGCTGCACAGTACTGGCTTGAGCAAGCTTGAGGTAGGGTTCATCTTCATCGACCAGAGAATGACCGGTGGTTAGCAACCAAAATGAATGCTAGTTGTATCTTATATGGCCCGATGTACTTCTTGGCATACACCTTCAGCAGGAAGTTCTTTGGGGAACTTTCAGACCCATTGTCCTGGGTGAGTCTCCGGGCCTAAGGGCTCTTGCTCTGAGAAGATGGGTAGACGGTGGCCAAATTGGGGCCTACAGGGAGCAGCTTGATCATCCTAGGTTCTTTGTGGGGCTGACAGTGGACGTTTTGGCCCTACCTCCTTGAGAATACCTGAGAACTAGTCTCTCCTGTTGTGGGTGGTTCAGATAGCTCTATGTGACTCTAGTATGCTCTAGATAGCTCTAGTATGACCCTAACTGCTTGACAAAGTGTCATGAGTAAACCATTAATTTCAAGAAACATACTGCGACGTACTATGGAATGCTCACCATTCTGCATTCACACTCATCATACTGCCCTTCAGCCTTGTCTGCATGATTTTCATTGCTGGGGGATTTTCATTCTTTGTGGCTCTTCGCAACAGTCGCAGCAAACAGCAGCGATAAGCTGAGTTGGCCAGATTTGGAGTTCCAGGAATTTTCCTACTGCATGGTAAATCTGTGACACCTATCATGTCTGCCTAGATGTGAAATGCCTAGTTACAGGTTTATGTTCTTGATCAACTGACCAGTGTTTACAGTTTGATGATTCTGGGAACCTGGTTCTGAAGCAGGTGAAAACCTGGCCAATAGAAACCTGCACTGTTGTTTTGAGAATACTTTTAGGAAGGCTGCAACTTACAGCAACTTGACTGACTTGGAGGAGTACACATCAGCAACCAGTTACTTCAACCAGCGCACCGATGGTGTTGCTGTCTCCAAGAACATCATCTCACGAACAACCAGAAACTTTACTGGATTTACTGTGGAGGTGTGTGCACTTGTGAAGACCCGAGACTTCACCATCAGAATAGCAAGGGCCAACCTTTCCCGGGCCATAGAGACGAAGCGCACACATGCCCAGAGAATGCTCATCCAGTCATGTGGCAGGGCATACAAGCCATCACCACCAAAAAGACATCACCAAAGGAAACTCACCATCACTCGCCTGTGACAGTGACGGCTCCATTCAATTCCTCAAATTGCAGAGGCTAACAGTCTGATGAAGGCACAACAACTTGTTTCTGAACCTTGCTAAAATGACATGGACATGACTGTTGACTTCTGGAGGACACAGAGCGGCAACCGATGAACATCAGCTGCTCCTGTGTGGAGATCGTCAACAGCACCAAATTCCTGGTTGGCCATCTGGAGGAGAACCTCACTTGGTCCCTCAACACGACAGCTCCTTGCACACGATAGCATCCAAAACATCTTCTCTTCCTGAGATGGCTGAGGATGGCTCAGCTTCCACTACCGATCCTTACCACTTTCTATAAAGGGACTATCGAGAGAATCCCGAACAGCTGCATCATAGTCTGGTGTTCCTCTCGGACCGCAAGACCTTACAGCAGATAGTGAGAACAGCAGAAAAGTTTTGTTACTCTTGTTTGCACATTTGCACGAGCACTTTATGTTGTCTCTTTTTTTTCTATAGAACTTAGTTTTCTGTTAACTTAAAAATGTCAATCTGTCTTGTCACAGCTAGGCAGCTAATTAGGTTGCTTAGTTAGCTAGTTAGTTTTTGCTCATTCATGATGTTAATTTATGTTGTATGTAGGATCTTGCTCCTAGAGGAACGTTGTTTCATGTCACTGTGTACTAAACTGTATATGGTTGAAATGAAAATAAAAGCCTACTTGAATTTGGCTCAGTTAGCCTAGGTTTTGAACACATTAAGTGAACAACAAGCTAAAGCCCCATGTTTTGTGTTCACCCGCATGTAAAAACCTACACCTAGACATTGTGGCACGCCCATTCCTGGGATGCTGGGATCCAGTCAGCTATGTCTCTCCGCTACAGAAACATTACCTCACACCGTGTCATTTCTAGGCTGACCCGCCATAAGAAGTACTCAGGCCTCCGACCTGCATTGGGGGAAGTGTACGTCGATACACCACCATTTCCCCATGTATTTGCTGCCTCTCTTCTGTCCCTCCTCATCGCTTACTGAATGTATCCACATTATTTTATTCTATAAACTATAAACAAAAAGCTGTTTCTGTATTTATGTTTTTTTTATTTTCTTATTTCATATTTAGTTTCTTATTCATACTCTATTAATTTATTAGTATAGTCATATTCTTTGTTTGAATACTCTCTTTTTTATGCCTGGGTCATGCACGGTTGTCAAAGCATTTCTCTGAATATCATTTTGTGAATGATTGTGTATTTGACAAATAAAATTGGACATTAAATTGAAACCAAATTCACATTTATTAAACATGATCTATTAATTTAGCAACTTCGTCATTCATTTTAACATTGCTTCCTTTTTAACTGTATGTAAAATACATAGGGGTGTGAATCAGTTTTCATATAAAGTGAAAATCAGATTTGTGATATTAAAAAAGTGAAAGAAATAATTTCCAAAACATTCATGAATTCTGGCACACATGTCAAATAACAACTTTTTATTCTTCGTTATTCTTCGTCACGTTTGAGTATGAAACCTGAAAAAAATCTTGTTTCGCATGTTTTACATGAGCATGCATTAGTTGAGAGAGACAAGCGCTTTCCTGACAGCGCTACATGGGCAAACGCTTTATCTCAACATGAGAAGCATAAATGTGAAAAGAATCATTTTCAAAAAAGATCATTTCCAACACTTTTATGGCAAACATTTCGAATAACATTTTTTTGTTATTCGTTTTCAGGTTTTGAGCATATATAAAGCATATAAATTAATTTTGTACGTTTATCATTATTATTCATTAGTTGTGTGAGAAAACCGCTTTCCTGAGCTCGTACAGCCCTAAGAACGCAGCAAACGCTTTATCTCACCATGACACGCATAAAAGTGAAAGGAAGGATAATTTCCAACACTTTCATGCATTATGACATTCATGTTGATTATGACATTCACATTTTGACCATAAAAAGTGCATATAAACTCATTTTGTGTGTTTCTCATGACGATGCCTTAGTTGTGTGAGAAAACCGCTTTCCTGAGCACGTACAGCGCTAAGGACGCAGCAAACGCTTTATCTCACCATGACACGCATAAAAGTGAAAGGAAGGATAATTTCCAACACTTTCATGCATTATGACATTCATGTAGATTAACAAATGTTTTGTTAGTCTTTTTCACCTTTTGAGCATGAAAAATGCATTGTAATACGTTTTGGGTGTTTCTCATGACGATGCCTTAGTTGTGTGAGAAAACCGCTTTCCTGAGCTCGTACAGCGCTAAGAACACAGCAAACGCTTTATCTCATCATGACATGCATAAAATTGAAAGGAATGATGATTTCCAACACTTTCATGCATTATGACATTCATGTTGATTAACAAATGTTTTGTTAGTCTTTTTCACCTTTTGAGCAAAAAAAATGCATAGCAATAGGTTTTCGGTTTTTCACATGACGATGCCATAGTTGTGTGAGAAAACCGCTTTCCTGAGCTCGTACAGCGCTAAGAACACACCAAACGCTTTATCTCATCATGACATGCATAAAAGTGAAAGGAATGATGATTTCCAACACTTTCATGCATTATGACATTCATGTTGACTAACAAATTTTTTATTAGTTTTTATCACATTTTGACCATAAAAAGTGCATATAAACTCATTTTGTGTGTTTCACATGACGATGCCTTAGTTGTGTGAGAAAACCGCTTTCCTGAGCTCGTACAGCGCTAAGGACGCAGCAAACGCTTTATCTCACCATGACACGCATAAGAGTGAAAGGAAGGATAATTTCCAACACTTTCATGCATTATGACATTCATGTAGATTAACAAATGTTTTGTTAGTCTTTTTCACCTTTTGAGCATAAAAAAATGCATAGTAATACGTTTTGGGTGTTTCACATGACGATGCCTTAGTTGTGTGAGAAAACCGCTTTCCTGAGCTCGTACAGCGCTAAGGACGCAGCAAACGCTTTATCTCATCATGACATGCATAAAATTGAAAGGAATGATGATTTCCAACACTTTCATGCATTATGACATTCATGTTGATTAACAAATGTTTTGTTAGTCTTTTTCACCTTTTGAGCAAAAAAAATGCATAGCAATAGGTTTTCGATTTTTCACATGACGATGCCTTAGTTGTGTGAGAAAACCGCTTTCCTGAGCTCGTACAGCGCTAAGAACACACCAAACGCTTTATCTCATCATGACATGCATAAAAGTGAAAGGAATGATGATTTCCAACACTTTCATGAATTATGACATTCATGTTGACTAACAAATTTTTTATTAGTTTTTTATAACATTTTGAGCATAAAAAGTGCATATAAACTCATTTTGTGTGTTTCACATGACGATGCCTTAGTTGTGTGAGAAAACCGCTTTCCTGAGCTCGTACAGCCCTAAGAACGCAGCAAACGCTTTATCTCACCATGACACGCATAAAAGTGAAAGGAAGGATAATTTCCAACACTTTCATGCATTATGACATTCAAGTTGAGGAACAAATTTTCTGTTAGTCTTTTTCACGTTTTGAGCATAAAAAGTGCATATAAACTCATTTGATGTGTTTCACATGACATGCCATAGTTGTGTGAGAAAACCGCTTTCCTGAGCTCGTACAGCGCTAAGAATACAGCAAACGCTTTATCTCATCATGACATGCATAACATTGAAAGGAATGATGATTTCCAACACTTTCATGCATTATGTCATTCATGTTGACTAACAAATTTTTTGTTACTCTTTTTCACGTTTTGAGCATAAAAAGTCCATATAAACTCATTTGATGTGTTTCACATGACATGCCTTAGTTGTGTAAGAAAACCGCTTTCCTGAGCTCGTACAGCGCTAAGAACGCAGCAAACGCTTTATCTCACCATGACACGCATAAAAGTGAAAGGATCATTTCCAACACTTTCATGCATTATAACATTCATGTTGAGTAACAAATGTTTTGTTAGTCTTTTTCACCTTTTGAGCATAAAAAGTGCATATAAACTCATTTGATGTGTTTCACATGACGATGCCTTAGTTGTGTGAGAAAACCGCTTCCCTGAGCTCTAAGAACACAGCAAACGCTTTTTTCCATAACTATTTTTTGTTAGCCCTTTTCATATTTTGAGCATGAAAAGTGCATATAAAAGTGCATTGTGTATTTTACAAATTCTATTCTACACACACAAAAGCTAAAAACATTAAACATGCATTAAAGATACTGCACACAGACCCAGACGAGAGACACACAAAAATGCAACACATAAATTCATATAAACTCACACACACACACACACACACACACACACACACACACACACACACACACACACACACACACACACACACACTGACACATACACACACACACACACACACACACACACAAAACCACCAAATAGATTATTATATTAATTATTATAATTATTCATTTTATAGTACTATTCTGCACGAAAAAACACTACACACCTGAACCATACATGAAACATACTGCAAACACAGACCCATACGACACACACACACCACACAAATATACACAGACACACACACACACACACACACACACACACACACACACACACACACACACACACACACACACACACACACACACGTTTTCCACATTCTACCCATTCCACAGAAACGATGACCTGCTCAAGCCCTTGTGCCATTATAGTCATCACCAAACCCGAACAACATTGAGACAGCTAGCAATGGCGTATCAGGAAGAGACGTCCAGGAATAGTGATGCCTTAAACTTATGTCATATTTGTTTAATAGGTCTTAGCATGCTGAAAAGGCACACAAGTTGTGAAGTTCGAACAAGTGGCTATGGCAAAGCTGCTTGGGCCCGCTCATCCTTGCTTGTAACTATATTTCTGCTTTGTTTTTTAGCCAGACCAGGGAACAGTATATGCCTGTATTGTATTGTGCCATTAATGTTCCTCGCCTGACTGTGTCCCCAATGGGTCCCCATTGCGATGTTGCTGTCGATGGACCTGCCAGAGTACTGCACAAGACTGGCTTAAGTGAGCTTGAGGAGGTGTTTATCCTCATCGACAGGCGAGGAGTAATCAACTGTATGCAACTGAAATTAAATCTTTGTTGCATCTTCAATGACCGATTCAAATACCGATGTACCTTCTTGCCTTCAAACTTGAGCAGATTTTTTTTGGGGGGGAACTCTTAAATCTGGGTGAGGCTCTTGGTCTTGGGGGCTTCCTCTGGAAGCATATGGGTAGCCAACTTGGCTGCAGGGAGCAGATTGATCAAGCAGTCCTAGGTTCTTTGTGCGGGGTGTCCACGTTTTTGGCCCTTCCTCTTCGAGAATACCTTCCTATGAGTCCACCTGTTTGTGAAAGACTGGGGAAGGGGGTTGTGGATGTTTTAGTTAACTTAGATGCTATGACTCCATCTGCTCAAAAAAATGCCACAAGTATCCCACGCATTTCCCCAAATGTACCGCTGCCTATTATGGAACGCTCACCACTTAGCACATCATACAGCTCTTCGGTCGTCTCTGTGTGCCTTTAATTTCTGTGCCACAAGGGTGGTTCCTAGCAAAGTTTGCAACAGCAATAAGCGATAAGCTGAGCTGGGAAGTTCCAGGAATTCAAACACATCCTGAACACACACACACACACACACACACACACACACGCACGCACGCAAGCACGCACGCACGTACGCACACATATACTACAATCTATACATACACATACACACATACTACACATTTACCAAACACACACACACTAGATAGCCACATCCTACACACTTACATCTTAGACTTACACATACTACACATACACACAACCATTACACATGCTTTCTAGACACATATAAACACATACGCTCAATACAAACACACTCACATCCCAATTACACATAGCACACAGACAACACACATAATAAATAAATAATAACCACAGACAAACACACATCTCACACACATCCTACAACCAAGATGCTATGACTCCATCTGCTCAAAAAAATGCCACAAGTATCCCACGCATTTCCCCAAATGTACCGCTGCCTATTATGGAACGCTCACCACTTAGCACATCATACAGCTCTTCGGTCGTCTCTGTGTGCCTTTAATTTCTGTGCCACAAGGGTGGTTCCTAGCAAAGTTTGCAACAGCAATAAGCGATAAGCTGAGCTGGGAAGTTCCAGGAATTCAAACACATCCTGACACACACACACACACACACACACACACACACACACACACACGCACGCACGCAAGCACGCACGCACGTACGCACACATATACTACAATCTATACATACACATACACACATACTACACATTTACCAAACACACACACACTAGATAGCCACATCCTACACACTTACATCTTAGACTTACACATACTACACATACACACAACCATTACACATGCTTTCTAGACACATATAAACACATACGCTCAATACAAACACACTCACATCCCAATTACACATAGCACACAGACAACACACATAATAAATAAATACAGACAAACACACATCTCACACACATCCTACAACCAAGGTGCGACCACAGTTGTTTGGTCCCGCTCATCGCTGCTTGTTATTATATTGCTTTTTTGTCTTTCCGCTGTTCCCTTTCAGGGGTCGCCACAGCAAATCATCCACCTCCATCCACCATCCACCATCCACCCTATCCTTTGTATCCTCTTCTCTCACGCCAACTACCTTTATGTCTTTTCTAACTACATCCATAAATCTCCTCTTTGGTCTTATAGACCTCCTGCTTGGCAGTTCCAACCTCAGCATCCCTCTACCGATATATTCACAATCTCTCCCCTGAACATGTCCAAAACACCTCAGTCTGGCCTCTCCAAAACATCTAAGGTGTGTTGGCACTCTGATGACCTTATTCTTAATCCTATCCATCCTTGTCATGCCCAAAGAGAACCTCAACATCTTCATCTCCACTACCTCCAGCTCTGCGTCCTGTCTTTTCTTCAGTGCCACTGTCTCTAAGCCATAGAGCATGGCTGTTCTCACCACTGTCTTGTACACCTTTCCTTTCATTCTCGCTGAGCTAGTCTTTTATCACTCAGCACACCTGACACTTTTCTCTACCCGTTCCTTCATTCCTCCGTTTTCCAGAACATACCTCAACCTCTCCAAATTTTCCTCCACCTGTTCCCTGCTCTTGCTTACAAAGCACAATGTCATGTGCAAACATCATAGTCCATGGAGACTCCTGTCTAACCTCATCTGTCATCATGTCCATCACATGTCCTTGATCACTCCACCTTGAACTCTTCTGTCACACCTACAGCACATCTCAACACTGTCTTACAGCTCTCATACATGTCCTGCACCACTCTAACATACTTCTCCGCCACTCCAGACTTTCTCATACAACACCACAGAACCTCTCTCGGCACCCTGTCGTATGCTTTCTCTAAATCCACAAAGATACAAGGGAACTCTATATTACCTTGTCAGTACTTCTCCATCAGCATCCTCAAAGCAAATAGTGCATCTGTTGTACACTTTCTAGGTATGAAACCATATTGCTGTTCACAAATGCTCACCTCTGCCCTTAACCTAGCTTCCACTACTCTTTCTAAAAAGGTTCATTGTATGGCTCATCAGCTTTATGCCTCTGTAATTGCCACAGCTCTGCACATCTCCTTTGTTCTTAAAAAATTGGAACCAATACACTTCTTCTCCATTCCTCTGAAATCCTCTCACTCTCCATGATCTTGTTAAACAAACATGTTAGAAACTCTACTGCGACCTCTCCTAAGCACTTCCATACCTCCACAGGTATGTCATCAGGACCAACAGCCTTTCCACTCTTCATCCTCTGTAATGCCCTCCTCACCTCACTCTTACTAATATTTGCTACTTCCTGCCACTCACCTCTTCTACTCTTTGTTCTCTTTCATTTTCCTCATTCATCAACTCTTTAAAGTATTCCTTCCATCTTCCCATCACGCTCCTGGCATCTGTCAGTACTTTTCCATCGTTATCTTTAATCACTCTAACATGCTGCACATCCTTCCCATCTCTATCTCTCTGATTCACCAACCTGTACAGATCCATGGGAAAAACAAATTGAACCTTGATCCTAAGCTTCTAGCCTTGCTACCTTTCCACCTTGTCTCCTGGACACACAGTATGTCCACCTTCCATCTCTGCATCATGTCAACCAACTCTCTTGCCTTCCCTGTCATAGCCCCAACATTCAAATTCCCCACTAACACTCCTAAACTCATGCCTCCTCTCCTTTGTCGACCAACCATAGCCTAATTTCCACCAGGAGCCTGTAGGTGATATTGATGGTGATAGACCCGCCAGAGTGCTGCACAGAACTGGCATGAGCAAGCTCGAGGAGGTGTTTATCTTCATTAACTGGGGAGTGACCGGCGTTACGCAACCGAAATTGCCCAATGGCCCGACGTACTGATGTACATTCTTGACATCAACCTTTAGCAGCAGGTTCTTGGGGAACTTCTAGACCCACTGTGAGGTACTGGGTCTTGGGGGCTTGCTCTGGGAACGTGGGTAGATGGTAGGCCAAACTGGCTGCAAATTGATCACGTAATCCTAGGTTCTTTGTGGGAGGAAGAGTGCAATTTCAGTCCCTACCTCTTTGAGAATACCTCCTATAAGTCCAGCTGTTTGTGAGACACTGGTGAAGGGGGGTGTTGGTGGATGAGATTGCTCAGACCCTATGATTCTATCTTCTTGACAAAGATGGCACGAGTAACCCACCCATTTCCACAAACGTACCGTGGCGTACTATGGAACGCTCACCACCTAGCATATCATACAGCAATTTGGCCTCCTCTGAACACACCAGACAAAAATGTCTCCAAACTCACACACGACACAAACATCTTACAAAACAACAACAACACATACACTGCACAAACACACACACATACACTGCACAGACATTAACTCCACAAATTACACTGTAATTACCTAAAGACACTCACAAACTTGACATACATATCCTAAACACACCCCACACTCACACACACAGACACACACTTCACACACAGATGACATAGACACGACACACACAAACATACATACACATACAGTACTACACAAACTACATATACTACACACACACATATACTCACACACATGTGCACACACACTATAAACAAACACTGACACACACAAACTACTCATCCTACACATACCGTACACATCCTACACACACACGCATCAATGCCTAGTACACATCCTATACACACCCTATTTCTCCTGCACAAATGAAGACCGGGCCCAAGCATCTGCGCCATTGCAGTCGTCACCATGCAATCACTAGCAATGACACATAGAAAGAGATGTCCAACCCCGACGATGACTTAAACTTAAGTCCTATTTAGTGACATCATTGTCCAGTGGGTTTTATGGGTCTCAACATGCTCAAAAGTCTCTCAGGTTGTGCGGTGCATCTGGGTGCCTATGACCAACACTTTCATGCTTGGGCCCTCTCATCATTGCTTTCAAATATATTTCTTCTTTTTATTTTTTTAAAAGGCTGCAGGGCCAACTCCTAGGTTTTCATCTTCTGACAGAACTTCTTCTTGGACTTCCAGACTGTCGTATGGTATGCGCCAGGCTGAGACCCACGAGTGTTCAATGTACCCACCAGAGGGCTGCACAGTACTGGCTTGAGCAAGCTTGAGGTAGGGTTCATCTTCATCGACCAGAGAATGACCGGTGGTTAGCAACCAAAATGAATGCTAGTTGTATCTTATATGGCCCGATGTACTTCTTGGCATACACCTTCAGCAGGAAGTTCTTTGGGGAACTTTCAGACCCATTGTCCTGGGTGAGTCTCCGGGCCTAAGGGCTCTTGCTCTGAGAAGATGGGTAGACGGTGGCCAAATTGGGGCCTACAGGGAGCAGCTTGATCATCCTAGGTTCTTTGTGGGGCTGACAGTGGACGTTTTGGCCCTACCTCCTTGAGAATACCTGAGAACTAGTCTCTCCTGTTGTGGGTGGTTCAGATAGCTCTATGTGACTCTAGTATGCTCTAGATAGCTCTAGTATGACCCTAACTGCTTGACAAAGTGTCATGAGTAAACCATTAATTTCAAGAAACATACTGCGACGTACTATGGAATGCTCACCATTCTGCATTCACACTCATCATACTGCCCTTCAGCCTTGTCTGCATGATTTTCATTGCTGGGGGATTTTCATTCTTTGTGGCTCTTCGCAACAGTCGCAGCAAACAGCAGCGATAAGCTGAGTTGGCCAGATTTGGAGTTCCAGGAATTTTCCTACTGCATGGTAAATCTGTGACACCTATCATGTCTGCCTAGATGTGAAATGCCTAGTTACAGGTTTATGTTCTTGATCAACTGACCAGTGTTTACAGTTTGATGATTCTGGGAACCTGGTTCTGAAGCAGGTGAAAACCTGGCCAATAGAAACCTGCACTGTTGTTTTGAGAATACTTTTAGGAAGGCTGCAACTTACAGCAACTTGACTGACTTGGAGGAGTACACATCAGCAACCAGTTACTTCAACCAGCGCACCGATGGTGTTGCTGTCTCCAAGAACATCATCTCACGAACAACCAGAAACTTTACTGGATTTACTGTGGAGGTGTGTGCACTTGTGAAGACCCGAGACTTCACCATCAGAATAGCAAGGGCCAACCTTTCCCGGGCCATAGAGACGAAGCGCACACATGCCCAGAGAATGCTCATCCAGTCATGTGGCAGGGCATACAAGCCATCACCACCAAAAAGACATCACCAAAGGAAACTCACCATCACTCGCCTGTGACAGTGACGGCTCCATTCAATTCCTCAAATTGCAGAGGCTAACAGTCTGATGAAGGCACAACAACTTGTTTCTGAACCTTGCTAAAATGACATGGACATGACTGTTGACTTCTGGAGGACACAGAGCGGCAACCGATGAACATCAGCTGCTCCTGTGTGGAGATCGTCAACAGCACCAAATTCCTGGTTGGCCATCTGGAGGAGAACCTCACTTGGTCCCTCAACACGACAGCTCCTTGCACACGATAGCATCCAAAACATCTTCTCTTCCTGAGATGGCTGAGGATGGCTCAGCTTCCACTACCGATCCTTACCACTTTCTATAAAGGGACTATCGAGAGAATCCCGAACAGCTGCATCATAGTCTGGTGTTCCTCTCGGACCGCAAGACCTTACAGCAGATAGTGAGAACAGCAGAAAAGTTTTGTTACTCTTGTTTGCACATTTGCACGAGCACTTTATGTTGTCTCTTTTTTTTCTATAGAACTTAGTTTTCTGTTAACTTAAAAATGTCAATCTGTCTTGTCACAGCTAGGCAGCTAATTAGGTTGCTTAGTTAGCTAGTTAGTTTTTGCTCATTCATGATGTTAATTTATGTTGTATGTAGGATCTTGCTCCTAGAGGAACGTTGTTTCATGTCACTGTGTACTAAACTGTATATGGTTGAAATGAAAATAAAAGCCTACTTGAATTTGGCTCAGTTAGCCTAGGTTTTGAACACATTAAGTGAACAACAAGCTAAAGCCCCATGTTTTGTGTTCACCCGCATGTAAAAACCTACACCTAGACATTGTGGCACGCCCATTCCTGGGATGCTGGGATCCAGTCAGCTATGTCTCTCCGCTACAGAAACATTACCTCACACCGTGTCATTTCTAGGCTGACCCGCCATAAGAAGTACTCAGGCCTCCGACCTGCATTGGGGGAAGTGTACGTCGATACACCACCATTTCCCCATGTATTTGCTGCCTCTCTTCTGTCCCTCCTCATCGCTTACTGAATGTATCCACATTATTTTATTCTATAAACTATAAACAAAAAGCTGTTTCTGTATTTATGTTTTTTTTATTTTCTTATTTCATATTTAGTTTCTTATTCATACTCTATTAATTTATTAGTATAGTCATATTCTTTGTTTGAATACTCTCTTTTTTATGCCTGGGTCATGCACGGTTGTCAAAGCATTTCTCTGAATATCATTTTGTGAATGATTGTGTATTTGACAAATAAAATTGGACATTAAATTGAAACCAAATTCACATTTATTAAACATGATCTATTAATTTAGCAACTTCGTCATTCATTTTAACATTGCTTCCTTTTTAACTGTATGTAAAATACATAGGGGTGTGAATCAGTTTTCATATAAAGTGAAAATCAGATTTGTGATATTAAAAAAGTGAAAGAAATAATTTCCAAAACATTCATGAATTCTGGCACACATGTCAAATAACAACTTTTTATTCTTCGTTATTCTTCGTCACGTTTGAGTATGAAACCTGAAAAAAATCTTGTTTCGCATGTTTTACATGAGCATGCATTAGTTGAGAGAGACAAGCGCTTTCCTGACAGCGCTACATGGGCAAACGCTTTATCTCAACATGAGAAGCATAAATGTGAAAAGAATCATTTTCAAAAAAGATCATTTCCAACACTTTTATGGCAAACATTTCGAATAACATTTTTTTGTTATTCGTTTTCAGGTTTTGAGCATATATAAAGCATATAAATTAATTTTGTACGTTTATCATTATTATTCATTAGTTGTGGGAGAAAACCGCTTTCCTGAGCTCGTACAGCCCTAAGAACGCAGCAAACGCTTTATCTCACCATGACACGCATAAAAGTGAAAGGAAGGATAATTTCCAACACTTTCATGCATTATGACATTCATGTTGATTATGACATTCACATTTTGACCATAAAAAGTGCATATAAACTCATTTTGTGTGTTTCTCATGACGATGCCTTAGTTGTGTGAGAAAACCGCTTTCCTGAGCACGTACAGCGCTAAGGACGCAGCAAACGCTTTATCTCACCATGACACGCATAAAAGTGAAAGGAAGGATAATTTCCAACACTTTCATGCATTATGACATTCATGTAGATTAACAAATGTTTTGTTAGTCTTTTTCACCTTTTGAGCAAAAAAAATGCATAGCAATAGGTTTTCGGTTTTTCACCTGACGATGCCATAGTTGTGTGAGAAAACCGCTTTCCTGAGCTCGTACAGCGCTAAGAACACACCAAACGCTTTATCTCATCATGACATGCATAAAAGTGAAAGGAATGATGATTTCCAACACTTTCATGCATTATGACATTCATGTTGACTAACAAATTTTTTATTAGTTTTTATCACATTTTGACCATAAAAAGTGCATATAAACTCATTTTGTGTGTTTCACATGACGATGCCTTAGTTGTGTGAGAAAACCGCTTTCCTGAGCTCGTACAGCGCTAAGGACGCAGCAAACGCTTTATCTCACCATGACACGCATAAGAGTGAAAGGAAGGATAATTTCCAACACTTTCATGCATTATGACATTCATGTAGATTAACAAATGTTTTGTTAGTCTTTTTCACCTTTTGAGCATAAAAAAATGCATAGTAATACGTTTTGGGTGTTTCACATGACGATGCCTTAGTTGTGTGAGAAAACCGCTTTCCTGAGCTCGTACAGCGCTAAGGACGCAGCAAACGCTTTATCTCATCATGACATGCATAAAAGTGAAAGGAATGATGATTTCCAACACTTTCATGCATTATGACATTCATGTTGATTAACAAATGTTTTGTTAGTCTTTTTCACCTTTTGAGCATAAAAAGTGCATATAAACTCATTTTGTGTGTTTCACATGACGATGCCTTAGTTGTGTGAGAAAACCGCTTTCCTGAGCTCGTACAGCGCTAAGGACGCAGCAAACGCTTTATCTCACCATGACACGCATAAAAGTGAAAGGAAGGATAATTTCCAACACTTTCATGCATTATGACATTCATGTAGATTAACAAATGTTTTGTTAGTCTTTTTCACCTTTTGAGCAAAAAAATGCATAGTAATACGTTTTGGGTGTTTCACATGACGATGCCTTAGTTGTGTGAGAAAACCGCTTTCCTGAGCTCGTACAGCGCTAAGAACACAGCAAACGCTTTATCTCATCATGACATGCATAAAATTGAAAGGAATGATGATTTCCAACACTTTCATGCATTATGACATTCATGTTGACTAACAAATTTTTTGACTTTTGAGCATAAAAAGCCTCACATGACGATGCCTTAGTTGTGTGAGAAAACCGCTTTCCTGAGCTCGTACAGCGCTAAGAACACACCAAACGCTTTATCTCATCATGACATGCATAAAAGTGAAAGGATGATGATTTCCAACACTTTCATGAATTATGACATTCATGTTGACTAACAAATTTTTTATTAGTTTTTTATAACATTTTGAGCATAAAAAGTGCATATAAACTCATTTTGTGTGTTTCACATGACGATGCCTTAGTTGTGTGAGAAAACCGCTTTCCTGAGCTCGTACAGCCCTAAGAACGCAGCAAACGCTTTATCTCACCATGACACGCATAAAAGGAAAGGAAGGATAATTTCCAACACTTTCATGCATTATGACATTCAAGTTGAGGAACAAATTTTCTGTTAGTCTTTTTCACGTTTTGAGCATGAAAAGTGCATATAAACTCATTTGATGTGTTTCACATGACATGCCATAGTTGTGTGAGAAAACCGCTTTCCTGAGCTCGTACAGGGCTAAGAACACAGCAAACGCTTTATCTCATCATGACATGCATAAAATTGAAAGGAATGATGATTTCCAACACTTTCATGCATTATGTCATTCATGTTGACTAACAAATTTTTTGTTACTCTTTTTCACGTTTTGAGCATAAAAAGTCCATATAAACTCATTTGATGTGTTTCACATGACATGCCTTAGTTGTGTAAGAAAACCGCTTTCCTGAGCTCGTACAGCGCTAAGAACGCAGCAAACGCTTTATCTCACCATGACACGCATAAAAGTGAAAGGATCATTTCCAACACTTTCATGCATTATAACATTCATGTTGAGTAACAAATGTTTTGTTAGTCTTTTTCACCTTTTGAGCATAAAAAGTGCATATAAACTCATTTGATGTGTTTCACATGACGATGCCTTAGTTGTGTGAGAAAACCGCTTCCCTGAGCTCTAAGAACACAGCAAACGCTTTTTTCCATAACTATTTTTTGTTAGCCCTTTTCATATTTTGAGCATGAAAAGTGCATATAAAAGTGCATTGTGTATTTTACAAATTCTATTCTACACACACAAAAGCTAAAAACATTAAACATGCATTAAAGATACTGCACACAGACCCAGACGAGAGACACACAAAAATGCAACACATAAATTCATATAAACTCACACACACACACACACACACACACACACACACACACACACACACACACACACACACACACACACTGACACATACACACACACACACACACACAAAACCACCAAATAGATTATTATATTAATTATTATAATTATTCATTTTATAGTACTATTCTGCACGAAAAAACACTACACACCTGAACCATACATGAAACATACTGCAAACACAGACCCATACGACACACACACACCACACAAATATACACAGACACACATACACACACACACACACACACACACACACACACACACACACACACACACACACACACACACACACACACACACACACACGTTTTCCACATTCTACCCATTCCACAGAAACGATGACCTGCTCAAGCCCTTGTGCCATTATAGTCATCACCAAACCCGAACAACATTGAGACAGCTAGCAATGGCGTATCAGGAAGAGACGTCCAGGAATAGTGATGCCTTAAACTTATGTCATATTTGTTTAATAGGTCTTAGCATGCTGAAAAGGCACACAAGTTGTGAAGTTCGAACAAGTGGCTATGGCAAAGCTGCTTGGGCCCGCTCATCCTTGCTTGTAACTATATTTCTGCTTTGTTTTTTAGCCAGACCAGGGAACAGTATATGCCTGTATTGTATTGTGCCATTAATGTTCCTCGCCTGACTGTGTCCCCAATGGGTCCCCATTGCGATGTTGCTGTCGATGGACCTGCCAGAGTACTGCACAAGACTGGCTTAAGGGAGCTTGAGGAGGTGTTTATCCTCATCGACAGGCGAGGAGTAATCAACTGTATGCAACTGAAATTAAATCTTTGTTGCATCTTCAATGACCGATTCAAATACCGATGTACCTTCTTGCCTTCAAACTTGAGCAGATTTTTTTTTGGGGGGGAACTCTTAAATCTGGGTGAGGCTCTTGGTCTTGGGGGCTTCCTCTGGAAGCATATGGGTAGCCAACTTGGCTGCAGGGAGCAGATTGATCAAGCAGTCCTAGGTTCTTTGTGCGGGGTGTCCACGTTTTTGGCCCTTCCTCTTCGAGAATACCTTCCTATGAGTCCACCTGTTTGTGAAAGACTGGGGAAGGGGGTTGTGGATGCTTTAGTTAACTTAGATGCTATGACTCCATCTGCTCAAAAAAATGCCACAAGTATCCCACGCATTTCCCCAATTGTACCGCTGCCTATTATGGAACGCTCACCACTTAGCACATCATCCAGCTCTTCGGTCGTCTCTGTGTGCCTTTAATTTCTGTGCCACAAGGGTGGTTCCTAGCAAAGTTTGCAACAGCAATAAGCGATAAGCTGAGCTGGGAAGTTCCAGGAAATCAAACACATCCTGAACACACACACACACACACACACGCACGCACGCACGCACATACGCACACATATACTACAATCTATACATACACACATACTACACATTTACCAAACACACACACACTAGATAGCCACATCCTACACACTTACATCTTAGACTTACACATACTACACATACACACAACCATTACACATGCTTTCTAGACACATATAAACACATACGCTCAATACAAACACACTCACATCCCAATTACACATAGCACACAGACAACACACATAATAAATAAATAATAACCACAGACAAACACACATCTCACACACATCCTACAACCAAGATGCTATGACTCCATCTGCTCAAAAAAATGCCACAAGTATCCCACGCATTTCCCCAAATGTACCGCTGCCTATTATGGAACGCTCACCACTTAGCACATCATACAGCTCTTCGGTCGCCTCTGTGTGCCTTTAATTTCTGTGCCACAAGGGTGGTTCCTAGCAAAGTTTGCAACAGCAATAAGCGATAAGCTGAGCTGGGAAGTTCCAGGAATTCAAACACATCCTGACACACACACACACACACACACACACGCACGCACGCAAGCACGCACGCACGTACGCACACATATACTACAATCTATACATACACATACACACATACTACACATTTACCAAACACACACACACTAGATAGCCACATCCTACACACTTACATCTTAGACTTACACATACTACACATACACACAACCATTACACATGCTTTCTAGACACATATAAACACATACGCTCAATACAAACACACTCACATCCCAATTACACATAGCACACAGACAACACACATAATAAATAAATACAGACAAACACACATCTCACACACATCCTACAACCAAGGTGCGACCACAGTTGTTTGGTCCCGCTCATCGCTGCTTGTTATTATATTGCTTTTTTGTCTTTCCGCTGTTCCCTTTCAGGGGTCGCCACAGCAAATCATCCACCTCCATCCACCATCCACCATCCACCCTATCCTTTGTATCCTCTTCTCTCACGCCAACTACCTTTATGTCTTTTCTAACTACATCCATAAATCTCCTCTTTGGTCTTATAGACCTCCTGCTTGGCAGTTCCAACCTCAGCATCCCTCTACCGATATATTCACAATCTCTCCCCTGAACATGTCCAAAACACCTCAGTCTGGCCTCTCCAAAACATCTAAGGTGTGTTGGCACTCTGATGACCTTATTCTTAATCCTATCCATCCTTGTCATGCCCAAAGAGAACCTCAACATCTTCATCTCCACTACCTCCAGCTCTGCGTCCTGTCTTTTCTTCAGTGCCACTGTCTCTAAGCCATAGAGCATGGCTGTTCTCACCACTGTCTTGTACACCTTTCCTTTCATTCTCGCTGAGCTAGTCTTTTATCACTCAGCACACCTGACACTTTTCTCTACCCGCTCCTTCATTCCTCCGTTTTCCAGAACATACCTCAACCTCTCCAAATTTTCCTCCACCTGTTCCCTGCTCTTGCTTACAAAGCACAATGTCATGTGCAAACATCATAGTCCATGGAGACTCCTGTCTAACCTCATCTGTCATCATGTCCATCACATGTCCTTGATCACTCCACCTTGAACTCTTCTGTCACACCTACAGCACATCTCAACACTGTCTTACAGCTCTCATACATGTCCTGCACCACTCTAACATACTTCTCCGCCACTCCAGACTTTCTCATACAACACCACAGAACCTCTCTCGGCACCCTGTCGTATGCTTTCTCTAAATCCACAAAGATACAAGGGAACTCTATATTACCTTGTCAGTACTTCTCCATCAGCATCCTCAAAGCAAATAGTGCATCTGTTGTACACTTTCTAGGTATGAAACCATATTGCTGTTCACAAATGCTCACCTCTGCCCTTAACCTAGCTTCCACTACTCTTTCTAAAAAGGTTCATTGTATGGCTCATCAGCTTTATGCCTCTGTAATTGCCACAGCTCTGCACATCTCCTTTGTTCTTAAAAAAATTGGAACCAATACACTTCTTCTCCATTCCTCTGAAATCCTCTCACTCTCCATGATCTTGTTAAACAAACATGTTAGAAACTCTACTGCGACCTCTCCTAAGCACTTCCATACCTCCACAGGTATGTCATCAGGACCAACAGCCTTTCCACTCTTCATCCTCTGTAATGCCCTCCTCACCTCACTCTTACTAATATTTGCTACTTCCTGCCACTCACCTCTTCTACTCTTTGTTCTCTTTCATTTTCCTCATTCATCAACTCTTTAAAGTATTCCTTCCATCTTCCCATCACGCTCCTGGCATCTGTCAGTACTTTTCCATCGTTATCTTTAATCACTCTAACATGCTGCACATCCTTCCCATCTCTATCTCTCTGATTCACCAACCTGTACAGATCCATGGGAAAAACAAATTGAACCTTGATCCTAAGCTTCTAGCCTTGCTACCTTTCCACCTTGTCTCCTGGACACACAGTATGTCCACCTTCCATCTCTGCATCATGTCAACCAACTCTCTTGCCTTCCCTGTCATAGCCCCAACATTCAAATTCCCCACTAACACTCCTAAACTCATGCCTCCTCTCCTTTGTCGACCAACCATAGCCTAATTTCCACCAGGAGCCTGTAGGTGATATTGATGGTGATAGACCCGCCAGAGTGCTGCACAGAACTGGCATGAGCAAGCTCGAGGAGGTGTTTATCTTCATTAACTGGGGAGTGACCGGCGTTACGCAACCGAAATTGCCCAATGGCCCGACGTACTGATGTACATTCTTGACATCAACCTTTAGCAGCAGGTTCTTGGGGAACTTCTAGACCCACTGTGAGGTACTGGGTCTTGGGGGCTTGCTCTAGGAACGTGGGTTGATGGTAGGCCAAACTGGCTGCAAATTGATCACGTAATCCTAGGTTCTTTGTGGGAGGAAGAGTGCAATTTCTGTCCCTACCTCTTTGAGAATACCTCCTATAAGTCCAGCTGTTTGTGAGACACTGGTGAAGGGGGGTGTTGGTGGATGAGATTGCTCAGACCCTATGATTCTATCTTCTTGACAAAGATGGCACGAGTAACCCACCCATTTCCACAAACGTACCGTGGCGTACTATGGAACGCTCACCACCTAGCATATCATACAGCAATTTGGCCTCCTCTGAACACACCAGACAAAAATGTCTCCAACACTGACACAAACAAATCTTACAAAACAACAACAACACATACACTGCACAAACACACACACATACACTGCACACAACATTAACTCCACAAATTACACTGTAATTACCTAAAGACACTCACAAACTTGACATACATATCCTAAACACACCCCACACTCACACACACAGACACACACTTCACACACAGATGACATAGACACGACACACACAAACATACATACACATACAGTACTACACAAACTACATATACTACACACACACATATACTCACACACATGTGCACACACACTATAAACAAACACTGACACACACAAACTACTCATCCTACACATACCGTACACATCCTACACACACACGCATCAATGCCTAGTACACATCCTATACACACCCTATTTCTCCTGCACAAATGAAGACCGGGCCCAAGCATCTGCGCCATTGCAGTCGTCACCATGCAATCACTAGCAATGACACATAGAAAGAGATGTCCAACCCCGACGATGACTTAAACTTAAGTCCTATTTAGTGACATCATTGTCCAGTGGGTTTTATGGGTCTCAACATGCTCAAAAGTCACTCAGGTTGTGCGGTGCATCTGGGTGCCTATGACCAACACTTTCATGCTTGGGCCATCTCATCATTGCTTTCAAATATATTTCTTCTTTTTATTTTTTTAAATGGCTGCAGGGCCAACTCCTAGGTTTTCATCTTCTGACAGAACTTCTTCTTGGACTTCCAGACTGTCGTATGGTATGCGCCAGGCTGAGACCCACGAGTGTTCAATGTACCCACCAGAGGGCTGCACAGTACTGGCTTGAGCAAGCTTGAGGTAGGGTTCATCTTCATCGACCAGAGAATGACCGGTGGTTAGCAACCAAAATGAATGCTAGTTGTATCTTATATGGGCCGATGTACTTCTTGGCATACACCTTCAGCAGGAAGTTCTTTGGGGAACTTTCAGACCCATTGTCCTGGGTGAGTCTCCGGGCCTAAGGGCTCTTGCTCTGAGAAGATGGGTAGACGGTGGCCAAATTGGGGCCTACAGGGAGCAGCTTGATCATCCTAGGTTCTTTGTGGGGCTGACAGTGGACGTTTTGGCCCTACCTTCTTGAGAATACCTGAGAACTAGTCTCTCCTGTTGTGGGTGGTTCAGATAGCTCTATGTGACTCTAGTATGCTCTAGATAGCTCTAGTATGACCCTAACTGCTTGACAAAGTGTCATGAGTAAACCATTAATTTCAAGAAACATACTGCGACGCACTATGGAATGCTCACCATTCTGCATTCACACTCATCATACTGCCCTTCAGCCTTGTCTGCATGATTTTCATTGCTGGGGGATTTTCATTCTTTGTGGCTCTTCGCAACAGTCGCAGCAAACAGCAGCGATAAGCTGAGTTGGCCAGATTTGGAGTTCCAGGAATTTTCCTACTGCATGGTAAATCTGTGACACCTATCATGTCTGCCTAGATGTGAAATGCCTAGTTACAGGTTTATGTTCTTGATCAACTGACCAGTGTTTACAGTTTGATGATTCTGGGAACCTGGTTCTGAAGCAGGTGAAAACCTGGCCAATAGAAACCTGCACTGTTGTTTTGAGAATACTTTTAGGAAGGCTGCAACTTACAGCAACTTGACTGACTTGGAGGAGTACACATCAGCAACCAGTTACTTCAACCAGCGCACCGATGGTGTTGCTGTCTCCAAGAACATCATCTCACGAACAACCAGAAACTTTACTGGATTTACTGTGGAGGTGTGTGCACTTGTGAAGACCCGAGACTTCACCATCAGAATAGCAAGGGCCAACCTTTCCCGGGCCATAGAGACGAAGCGCACACATGCCCAGAGAATGCTCATCCAGTCATGTGGTAGGGCATACAAGCCATCACCACCAAAAAGACATCACCAAAGGAAACTCACCATCACTCGCCTGTGACAGTGACGGCTCCATTCAATTCCTCAAATTGCAGAGGCTAACAGTCTGATGAAGGCACAACAACTTGTTTCTGAACCTTGCTAAAATGACATGGACATGACTGTTGACTTCTGGAGGACACAGAGCGGCAACCGATGAACATCAGCTGCTCCTGTGTGGAGATCGTCAACAGCACCAAATTCCTGGTTGGCCATCTGAAGGAGAACCTCACTTGGTCCCTCAACACGACAGCTCCTTGCACACGATAGCATCCAAAACATCTTCTCTTCCTGAGATGGCTGAGGATGGCTCAGCTTCCACTACCGATCCTTACCACTTTCTATAAAGGGACTATCGAGAGAATCCCGAACAGCTGCATCATAGTCTGGTGTTCCTCTCGGACCGCAAGACCTTACAGCAGATAGTGAGAACAGCAGAAAAGTTTTGTTACTCTTGTTTGCACATTTGCACGAGCACTTTATGTTGTCTCTTTTTTTCTATAGAACTTAGTTTTCTGTTAACTTAAAAATGTCAATCTGTCTTGTCACAGCTAGGCAGCTAATTAGGTTGCTTAGTTAGCTAGTTAGTTTTTGCTCATTCATGATGTTAATTTATGTTGTATGTAGGATCTTGCTCCTAGAGGAACGTTGTTTCATGTCACTGTGTACTAAACTGTATATGGTTGAAATGAAAATAAAAGCCTACTTGAA
>QNUK01001427.1:40000-57500 GCA_013621035.1 Clarias magur | reverse complement strand
CACGGTGTGTGTGTGTGTGCGTGTCTCACGGTGTGTGTGTGTGTGCGTGTCTCACGGTGTGTGTGTGTGTGCGTGTCTCACGGTGTGTGTGTGTGTGCGTGTCTCACGGTGTGTGTGTGTGTGCGTGTCTCACGGTGTGTGTGTGTGTGCGTGTCTCACGGTGTGTGTGTGTGTGCGTGTCTCACGGTGTGTGTGTGTGTGCGTGTCTCACGGTGTGTGTGTGTGTGCGTGTCTCACGGTGTGTGTGTGTGTGCGTGTCTCACGGTGTGTGTGTGTGTGCGTGTCTCACGGTGTGTGTGTGTGGGCGTGTCTCACGGTGTGTGTGTGTGTGCGTGTCTCACGGTGTGTGTGTGTGTGCGTGTCTCACGGTGTGTGTGTGTGTGCGTGTCTCACGGTGTGTGTGTGTGTGCGTGTCTCTCGGTGTGTGTGTGTGTGCGTGTCTCTCGGTGTGTGTGTGTGTGCGTGTCTCACGGTGTGTGTGTGTGTGCGTGTCTCACGGTGTGTGTGTGTGTGCGTGTCTCACGGTGTGTGTGTGTGTGCGTGTCTCACGGTGTGTGTGTGTGTGCGTGTCTCACGGTGTGTGTGTGTGTGCGTGTCTCACGGTGTGTGTGTGTGTGCGTGTCTCACGGTGTGTGTGTGTGTGCGTGTCTCACGGTGTGTGTGTGTGTGCGTGTCTCACGGTGTGTGTGTGTGTGCGTGTCTCACGGTGTGTGTGTGTGTGCGTGTCTCACGGTGTGTGTGTGTGTGCGTGTCTCACGGTGTGTGTGTGTGTGCGTGTCTCACGGTGTGTGTGTGTGTGCGTGTCTCACGGTGTGTGTGTGTGTGCGTGTCTCACGGTGTGTGTGTGTGTGCGTGTCTCACGGTGTGTGTGTGTGTGCGTGTCTCACGGTGGTGTGTGTGTGCCTTCTCACGTGTGTGTGTGTGTGCGTGTCTCACGGTGTGTGTGTGTGTGCGTGTCTCACGGTGTGTGTGTGTGTGCGTGTCTCACGGTGTGTGTGTGTGTGTCTCACGGTGTGTGTGTGTGTGTGTGTGTGTGTCTCACGGTGTGTGTGTGTGTCCCGGTGTGTCCCTTTAATTGTGCTGTGTCTTAGCGTGTGTGTCCCGGTGTGTCCCTTTAATTGTGCTGTGTCTTAGCGTGTGTGTCCCTTTAATTGTGCTGTGTCTTAGCGTGTGTGTCCCGGTGTGTCCCTTTAATTGTGCTGTGTCTTAGCGTGTGTGTCCCTTTAATTGTGCTGTGTCTTAGCGTGTGTGTCCCGGTAAAGAAGGTGTTTCTGGGAGCTGATGAGCGACAGACATTAGTGCTGAAAATAGGAGGAGAGTTTTTAGCAAAACTCTGAGCAGATGGTGGAACAAAAATGTGTTAATGAGTCTCTGTCTCTCTCCCCCCCTCCCTCCTCCCCCCCATGTGCTCAGCAGGCGAGCGAGTAGAGGCTCTGCCGGACCACTCGGAGACTCGGAGTCGGATGCGTGGGCGTCAGGACCTGGCGTCGCTCCCTGCAGAGCTCATCGCTCAGATTGGAAATCGCTGCCACCCCAAACTGTACGAGGAGGGCGACCCCGCCGAGAAACTGGAGCTGGTCACAGGTCAGAATATACGCTGTGTACTCTGAGGATAAGGTGTGTGCGCAGTCATGTGTAAAAGTTCACACTCCTCTTTTATTTATTTATCTTTTGTGTGTAAAAACCAGGGCTGTCCGGATTAACGTGTTTAATCTAGGTAGTTTAATGTGTTGCTCTTTTTTTAACAGTATTTCATCATGTGACCCCACTCAAGTTTGACCTTAATGGCTTCCAATGATTGCAGCGCGGTTTCCCGGCTGTGTGTGATAGTTTAACCTAACGCAGGTGATGAGATGAGAGAGGAAACGTCACCAGGTGTGCAGAACAACAAGTTTCATTATTAAAAGCTACTAGATGGAAGTTTATGTAAAACCAGTCGTGTGCTCGAGCGACCCGTAAGAGGAGCTGTTTTTACAGGAACATATTAAATATAAGACTTCCTCTCTTAGGGTCTCGCCATAGCATTTCAGGTAGGTTGAGATCAATCCAGAACCTTGATCCTTTTATTTTTTCACCAGTTTGATGTAGATTTACTGCTGTGCTTCAGATTACTGTCCTGTTGCACGACCGGATTTCACCCAAAAGTTTCATCTGTCAGACAGACGTCCTCACATTTGACTCTAGAAGACTCTGGGCTGTTATCATGGTCGACTCGTTGTCCAGGTCCTGTGGCTGCACAAACAAGCCCAAATCATCACCTCTCCCCCGCCATGCTTGACGGTGGGGACGAGGTGTTTCTGCTGAGATGCTGTTTGGTTCCCCCCCCCCAAACATGGCGCTGACCATTAAGGCCAAACAACTCCACTTTGGTCTCACCTGTCCATAGGACATTGTCCCAGAAGCCTTATGGTTTGTTAGGATGCAGTTTTGTAGACCTCAGTCGTGTTTGGAAGGGTTGTCAGGAGAAACGAACACAAACAAACTGTTGGTTCAGTCTTCTCCTAATTGTGATGTCGTGGACTTTAACATGTGACACCCTTGGTGAGGCCTGTAGGGTCTGAGCTGTAGCTCTTGGGTTTTTTGTATTTTTCTGAGCAATGTGTTGGGAATCCACTCCTGGGAAGATTGTCAGCTCTCTTGAACATGTTTTACTTGTGAATAATCTTTCACTGTTTGGAGTGAAATGTTTGGAAATGTTTCTAACCCTTTCCAGATTGATGTACAGCAACATTTAGCATGTCGAAGTTTATTGCTCATGTCTTATAACAACCCTCTTAAATCCTGTGGAAGCAGTAAGAGGTACTTAGTATTGCCCACATGCTTTTTTTCATCTTAATATTTGTTTAATAAATAATGGCATGATGAAAATTACAAGTTGTTTTCCTGATGTCGTTTTTGAGTACAATCCAGTGATTTTTATTCTGTTTTTATACAAAAAACATTGAATTAAAGGAGGGGTACTAACTTTTACACATGATTGTGGAGTGTCATGTGTAGTGTGTATAGTGCACGTATGTACACAATGTGTATTCTGAGTGTTTGTGTGTGTGTACACAGGGTGTACGTGTGCGCTCATGGTGTGTAGTGTGTATACAGTGTGTATATTATCTGAGTGTGTACAGTTATTTTCGTATTTTATACTAAATTTATTTTATTTGTTGTCATTTATGGTTATTTAGTGTTGATGTAGTGAGGTTGTAGTGATGTGGTGGTGTAGTAGTTAAGATGTAGTGGTGTAGTTAGGATGTAGTGGTGTTGTAGTGGTGATGTAGTTAAGATGTAGTGGTGATGTAGTTAAGATGTAGTGGTGATGTATTTAAGATGTAGTGGTGATGTAGTGGTGATGTAGCCAAGATGTAGTGGTGTAGTTAGGATGTAGTGGTGTTGTAGTGGTGGTGTAGTTAGGCTGTATTGGTGTTGTAGTGGTGATGTAGTTAAAATGTAGTGGTGTAGTTAGGATGTAGTGGTGTTGTAGTTATGATGTAGTTAAGATGTAGTGGTGATGTAGTTAGGATGTAGTGGTGATGTAGTTAAGTTATAGTGGTATAGTAGTGGTGATGTAGTTAAAATGTAGTGGTGATGTAGTTAAGATGTAGTGGTGATGTAGTTAAGATGTAATGATGTTGTAGTGGTGATGTAGTTAGGATGTAGTGGTGATGGATTTAGGATGTATTGGTATTGTAGTGGTGATGTAGTGGTGATGTAGTTAGGATGTAGTGGTATTGTAGTTAAAATGTAGTGGTGATGTAGTTAAGATGTAGTGATGTTGTAGTTAGGATGTAGTGGTGATGTAGTTAGGATGTAGTGGTGTTGTAGTGGTGATGTAGTTAAAATGTAGTGGTGTAGTTAGGATGTAGTGGTGTTGTAGTTAAGATGTAGTGGTGATGTAGTTAGGATGTATTGGTGGTGTAGTGGTGATGTAGTTAAAATGTAGTGGTGTAGTTAGGATGTAGTTCAAATGTAGTGCTGTAGTGGTGATGTAGTTAAGATGTAGTGATGTTGTAGTTAAGATGTAGTGGTGATGTAGTTAGGATGTAGTGGTGATGTGGTTAAGATGTAGTGGTGTTTTAGTGGTGATGTAGTTAGGATGTAGTGGTGATGTAGTTAGGATGTAGTTATGATGTAGTTAAGATATAGTGGTGTTGCAGTGGTGATGTAGTTATCATGTAGTTAGGATGTAGTTATGATGTAGTTAAGATGTAGTGGTGATGTAGTTAAGATATAGTGATGTAGTGGTGATGTAGTGATGATGTAGTGGTGATGTAGTTAAGATGTAGTGGTGATGTAGTTAAGATGTAGTGGTGATGTAGTTAAAATGTAGTGGTGATGTAGTTAAGATGTAGTGATGTTGTAGTGGTGATGGAGTTAAGATGTAGTGGTGATGTAGTTAAGATGTAGTGATGTTGTAGTAGTGATGTTGTAGTGGTCATGTAGTTAAGATGTAGTGGTTTTGTAGTGAAGATGTAGTGGAATTCTAGTGGTGTAGTGGTGATGTAGTTAGGATGTAGTGGTGTTGTAGTGGTGATGTATTTAAGTTGTGGTGATTCATCTCCAAATCCCTGTGTGTACGTGCACACACACACACACACACACACACACACACACACACACACACACTAGGATTTGTGTTAAGGGGATGCACACCAGGATTGCTCGGCTTGTGCTCTGCCTGTAGGGGGTGTTGTGCTGCGTTAGTTCACCCCTGAGCAGCTGGGAATCATGGGATATCACTGCAGCAGGGACTTTATTCTGTATAGAGCCTCAGTATTAATGTCAGTGATCTCTATCACTTATCTGCCTATAATAGTGGTGTGTGTGTGTGTGTGTGTGTGTAGGAACTGGTGTGTTTATCTCCAGAGCTCAGCTGATGAACTGTCATGTCAGTGCAGGAACCCGACACAAAGTTCTGCTGAGGAGACTGCTGGCTGCATTCTTCGACAGGTGTGTGTTTGTGTGTGTGTGTGTTTGTGTGTGTGTGTGATGTATGATCTAATGCGTGTGTGTGATGTATGATCTAATGTGCGCGTGTGTGTGTGTGAGATGTATGATCTAATGTGTGTGTGTGAGATGTATGATCTAATGTGTGTGTGTGTGATGTATGATCTAACGTGTGTGTGTGTGTGTGTGTGAGATGTATGATCTAATGCGTGTGTGAGATGTATGATCTAATGCGTGTGTGATGTATGATCTAATGTGCACGTGTGTGTGTGTGAGATGTATGATCTAATGTGTGTGTGTGAGATGTATGATCTAATGTGTGTGTGTGAGATGTATGATCTAACGTGTGTGTGTGTGTGTGTGTTCAGGAGTACTCTGGCGAACAGCTGTGGGACGGGGATTCGCTCGTCCACTAACGACCCGAGCCGTAAGCCGTTGGACAGCCGCGTCCTCCACGCTGTTAAATGTGAGTGACACCAACAATACAGCCTACACACACACACACACACACAGGTTCTATCACTGTACTTGTACACTCATTCAGTTGGTTGTTTACAACCATGTGAAAGTCAGTGTTTTAAATTTTTACACAATAAACTCTCCTAAACACTGTACACTGAATAACACTGTGTGTGTGTGTGTGTGTGTGTGTGTGTATATTAATATACACACAAATATTCTTATTTCTTAATTATGATGATGATGATGATGAAGGTCATTGGTGATGTCTTCTAGTGAGGTCACACAGAGAGCAGTGAAGACGTGCAGCTCCACACACACACTCTCAATCATGTGATCATTAAACTCTAACCCTCCCCACAGATTACTGCCAGAACTTTGCCACAAGCTTTAAGGAGAGCGAGATGAACGCCATCGCGGCGGACATGTGCACGAACGCTCGCCGCGTGGTGAGGAAGAGCTGGATCCCCAAACTCAAGCTGCTGATGGCCGAGAGCGACGCCTACGCAAGCTTCCTCCCCGACGCCGTCAAGATGGAGGCCGAGGGTCTGGGGGCCGACCCCGCCTTCGAGGCGGCCGATCTAGAGGGCGGAGCCTCGTTGGAAACCACGCCCTCGTCCGGGGAATCGCTGCAGGGCGTGGCCGGAGACGCCGGCGCTCTGTTCCAGTGAGTGGGCCTGTACGGAGAAGCCCCGCCCCCTGACCCATGTCTCCGCCCTGCGTGCCTCTGTAGGTGTAACAGAGACGCTCGTTATTTTCTTCCTTCCTCTTTTTTTTATTTTTATTTTTTTCCCCTCAGATAACCTTTTTTTTGTTTTTTTGCACAGAAGCTCCTCGGCTTCTTCACGCTTTATAAATCTGTATATCATGTGACACTTTTTTAGGAGTTCACCTGCATATGTTAAACACACACACACACAAACACACACACACACACACACACACACACACTCCCCCTTCATCAACACTGTAGTCGATTAGTTGAATGTAAACTGCAGCACCACGCGCTGGTGTCGAGACTCACCGATTGAATTTAGACAGAGAGAGTCGTCGTCACTGAAGAGAGACAGACAGACAGACAGACAGACAGACAGACAGACAGACAGACAGTGGAGGAGGCAGTTCATTGTCTAAAATTTGGAAAGAATTTCTTTTCCTCCTCCACTTTTCCTCCAAATTTGTTAGTTTGAAAGCAGGAGAGAAAGGAAGAGTTCTGTCCATTGTCTCTCTCTCTCTCTCTCTCTCTCTCACACATGTGTGTGTGTGTGTGTGTGTGTGTGCTGTATGCCCTGTGTGGCTCCTGAGTTCTCGTATGGACAGAGTTGTATTTTAAGAACGTTTATTTTTGCTCAGATGAAATGAGGGAGAGATTGTTTAGAATCGTTATGTTAATTGTTTTTCTCGTGTGTCCGGGCGGAGTGTGTCACAGTGTGTTGCTCGGAGGACGTGAAGAGGAAAGTGTTTGTCATGATGTCAGTGACGTCTCTCCTGTGTGTGTGTGTGTGTGTGTGTGTGGAGTCACTCTGATTGAATCTGAATCACACAGTAACTCCTGAGGCTCTGCATGATTTCAGAAAGTCAAAGATTAAACTGTAAGATCAGAGCTCTGTAATGGTCTAAACCTCGACCAATCAGGATGAGGAGGTGGGTCTACTCACTTGTCAATCATCCTTTTTATAGTCCCAGAAAGCTCCGCCCTCTGGCACCAAAATCAGGCTAGTGGGTGATGTTTGGAGGGCGGGGCCTTGTACGGATCTCTGGAGATTCGATTAGCAGCGGCTTAATCCACTGACCACGCCCTTTATTAAATCAATAATTTATTCGTGAATAATTAATGAACAGTCTTTAATTGCGCTGCTCACTTCAAAAGTGTTAAATATTATTTTTATATTTGATGAACACAGAGTGTAGAGGGGCGTGACACAGACCTGCTGGAGCAGTGTGTGTGTGTGTGTGTGTGTGTGTGTGAGAGAGAATGTGAGAGAATGTCACCCTATTTGTCCTCACTGTGGCATCCTACCTTTGTGTACTAGTAAGCGCGCACACACACACACACACACACACACACACACACACACACACACACACACACACTTGGCCTGGGGAGGGGAGGGGAAAGTTGTGCTTCCTATTGTTACGATCACCCTGCTGTCTTAAAGACGTGGTGATTGTGTGTGTGTGTGTGGGTGTATGTCCAAGACTTCGGGGGTTTACATAGTGTGTTTGTGTTTGTTTCAAAAGAGAAAGGGTGTGTGTGAGATCAAGCTGCTCTTTATGGTCCTGTTTGGGCAGCTGTGTGTGTGTGTGTGTGTGTGTGTGTGTGTGTGTGTGTGTGTGTGTGTGTGTGTGTGTGTTCCTTGCACATACTTGGCTCTGTGTGCTTGCATGTGGGTGACGCCTGATTGAGATTTAAGGTGTGTTTGTTTCTCCTTTGTGTGTGTGTGTGTCACTGGGCGGGGCTGTTTGGAGGCGTTACAGTTGAAAGCTTTTTGACTTTGCATTGCTGTGATCAGGAGCAGAGCCACACCTCACCGTCCAGTGCAGCCCCCTCCTGTCACACACACACACACACACACGAACGCACACACACACACTGCTCCCGTCTGAGAGCTAACACAGACTGTGGTGTGTGTGTGTTCCTGTAGGACAGGACACTCCGTCACACTGAAACCCGAGCATCAGCTCTGTATTAATGCTCTCAGTCCAGAACCTTGTGGTTTCCATAGTAACGGCTCATTGACAGAGAGCGACAGACACACACACGCACACACACACACACACACACACACACACACACACACACACACAGTGTGAACGGATGTAAATATGAGCTTAAAATAGTGGATTTTTGTGTAATGTGTGTGTGTGTGTGTGTGTGTGTGTAAGGAGTCTCCAGTGTGAGTGAAGTGAAGCCGGAGCGGTACACTCTGAGGAGTTCACACTTCACTGTGGTCCCTCTGTCACATGACCGTGTGTGTGTGCAGCTGCTGTGACGTCACACTCATCTCACAAACACTAATGTCTCTGGGTCTGGGGTTTTAATAATAATGATAATAATGAAATAATGATAATAATGAAATAATGATAATAATGATAATAATGAAATAATGAAATAGTGTGTGTGTGGAACCCTGAAGTCGCCCCCTGATGGCGAGTCTGCAGCACTACAGCTCTGTACAGTCGATTCACCTGCTTTACTCTGACCTGGTAGAGACCCGACTACAGAACACACACACACACACACACACACACACACCTCATCTACAGGAATCATTTCTATTATTTCAGACCACACCCTGAGTGTATAAGATCCGACACACACACACACACACACACACACCCTACAGAGTGCGCTCTACTAAGTGCACTAGATGCCCAATAGGGTTGTGGTGTTCTGAACTAATTACACATTTAGGGGACGTCAGTTACTTTATTCAAGCTTTAGAGAATAAATTAATAACTGCGTCTCATTACGCTCATAATTAGACTAGCACTAGGACCCAGGGTCTTCATCATTTCACTTAGAGTTTATTTCTGTTTGTTATTAATCCTCACAGACGGAGTTGAGTGGTGAGAGACAGAAGCGAAAAGTCAGTACAGTTTTAACAAGAAATAAGATCAAATTAGTTGATTAAAAAAAAAATTTATTAAAAAAAAAACAATCACGATGAAGTGGCACAGAGTCATGCAGAAGACTGTGGGGTGCCAATACAATTGCACACTCAGTTAACTGATGAGTGAATCAGTGACCAAGAATTATATTTACAAAGTCTGTATTGTCCAAAACAAGTCTCCAAAATACCTTTTAGTGTGTGTGCGCGTGTGTGAGAGAGAGAGCGTGCGCGTGTGTGAGAGCGTGCGCGTGTGTGAGAAGGCGTGCGCGTGTGTGAGAAGGCGTGCGCGTGTGTGAGAAGGCGTGCGCGTGTGTGAGAGCGTGCGCGTGTGTGAGAGCGTGCGCGTGTGTGAGAGCGTGCGCGTGTGAGAGCGTGCGCGTGAGAGCGTGCGCGTGTGAGAAGGCGCGCGCGTGTGAGAGCGCGTGTGTGAGGTAAATGGAGCATTGCACCTTCTTTCGTAGACTGAACTTGTGTGTTTTGCACCTTCCTGTGGGAGTCTGTGGATTTCGTGCACCTTGTTTTTGTATAAAGTCTGTGGGAATAAAAGTGTGAGAGAGAGAGAGAGGAGGGGGAGGAGCCTGTCTATCCCATGATGTAAATATAGACTAGACTGTTGAAGAGGTTTGTCCTGAGTGTGTGAGTGTGTGTGTGTGACGTTTCTCCTCTCTCAGTGCTGAACCTCACAGCGATGATGGAGAACAACTTTTTTCTGTATGTTTTGCCGTAGTGTTTTGTTTCCTCTGCGTCTGAGTTTAGTCCGACTTTGCGCTTCCCAGACTGTAATCAGACTTTAGTCCTGAGGCTGAACAGCTGCATCCAGATGTTTCCATTAGGAAAGTTATAGAATAGCACAGCTGTTTGTTTTTGTTTTTTTGTTTAACATAATGATTATGTAACTAGCGCAGCGGGAGACAGTAGGGGGCGCTGTAACGCTCGCGCTATTTTTGATCATTTTGAGATAGTTTTAGAGGATCAGAGGCTGTTTCTGTTACTGTGGCCTCCATTTTGATTTACACACGCACACACACACACACACACACACACACACACACACACACACAGAGGCCGTGTGTGGCTCTCGCGCGCCCCCTGCTGTACTGTCTTGTGCACTACACCAAGTGGACTCTAGAGAATGTTCACATTAACTCTTTAACAGATGTCTCACACACACACACGGGAACACGGAGTTAGATTTTGTTTACATTATTTTGAGGGAAAAAAAAAGATGTTGCCTGAAGTTTCGGGTTTATTTGAGTTTTGTAAAGTTTTGCCTAAAGAGTGTGTTTTTATACGAGCGAGGGACCAGAGTCGTGCGAGCGGACGCGTCGTTTTATTACTTTGTCTGATTAAAGTCTCCACGCCTAAACATGCACCTTTAAATGGGGGGGGGGGGGTATTTTATTTGATTGAGTTTAATTTGTCTTGTTTTTTGATCTTCCTGACCCACGGCACCTTGATGGCGGCGGCGACGCCCGCGCAGGCCGGAGACAAAACCGGTGTGAGAGTGTTTACTGACCCTGAACCGTCAGATTGTTTAAGCCCCACCCACTTTTATTTCTACAAATCCATTCTGGGCTGCTGTGCATTCTGGGACAGCAATCGGGGACTGAGTGGTGTGTTTATCATGTCAATCAGATCACTCACACACACACACACACACACACACACACACACACACACACACTCGTCTCTGCAGTACCTCTTCTGTTCCCGTGTACCTCAGAATCCTGCCTTTAACCAGTTTTCCTCAGCGTGCGGTCGGAGCGGTGAAATCTACATACCTGACATTTTGTAATAAATGAATAAATAAATGAATGAATGAATAAATGAATCTTAGTGGAGGCGAGGAGTGTGTGTGTGTGTGTGTGTGTGTGTGTGTGTGTGTGTGTGTGTGTGTGTGTGTGTGTGTGTGTGTACAGGCGCAGTGAGACGTGCTGGTGTTTAGGGCTCAGTGCTGATTCACCGTACAGGCAGGAGTGTAAAACTTTTTTTCTAAAAAAAAAAAAAAAAGAATAAATAATAATAATCGATGCATTGCTGCGTGTTCACTTTCTATAACTCCATCTCTGTACAATAGAGAATCATCCACACGTATAAACTTACAGAAATATATATAAATATATATACATACTGTACATTCTATAGAAGACCTCATGAGATTTACTGATCGTTCGTCGTGCACTCACAGCATGAGTTGTAACCCAGAAGCTGCTTCGTGTCCAGCGCAGCCGTGTCTGCCCCCCCCACCCCTCACACCTGCCCCCACTCACCGCCCCTCCCTCGCCCCTCGCCGCACCCACACAGTGACCCCGTAATGCCCGTGTCCCGTCATGCCATTCAGTCTGTGTTCAGAGTGCCAATAACTTTGTGAATCCCTAACTGTGACCCGATATATCAAAGTATAATTGCACATTAACTACTGTAAAGAGAAAAAAAAAAGCATAATTGAGAGAAAACATCTGGATATCTTAATAAAGTTTGTAACAAATGTTTTTGTGCCTCCGAGTCTCTGTTCATTATTATATTTGTGTTTTATTTTAATAAAATACGGTGATGAGTGAGGAGCAGATAAACAGTTTGTGAATAAACTCCAGAACCGGGAGATCGGACTCACGGAGACTCGGACCAGTGACGCTCGAACGCTCGTGGTGTAAAAAAGGAAATTTAATATAATTAACACAGTCACTTCACACCTCCAGGGTCGGGGCTTCGACCTTCACGTCTCTCACCCCTTTATCACAGAGGCTGGACCAGAACAAAGAGGTTGGGGGCGGCGTTATCACCACAAATGATAATGAACAAAAGACTCCGTATGCGTTCTAGTAAAGATAAAGCCATGAGAACTGATCGCAGACTCGCGCTGAAGTTCGTCATTGTGATCGCCGCTAGAATTTTGTTTTGCTGCTAGCATTGCTGCTTGAAAAGTAGAGACGTACATGAACGTAAACAGGGACGTAATGATGTGCAGCCCATAGAAAAACAAAGCCAGTTCTTAGGAGGTTTGCTCTGAGCTAGAACCGGACAAGAGCTAGAACCGGACAAGAGCTAGAACCGGACAAGAGCTAGCACCTGCTTCACTTTGGTGGAAAAAGGGGGACATCTGACACCATCTCTGGGTTTCTCCAGTTTCCTTCCACAGGACAGACACATGCTATCAGCTGTCCTGTCAGAGCCTGTGTGTGTGTGTGTGTGTGTGTGTGTGTGTGTGTGTGTGTGTATGCTCTGAGTTCCCTGGGAGAGGCTCCAGACCCCTCATGACTATACACAGGGTAAGTGCTGTAGGTTATTGGTTCAGATTTACTGGTTTTAAGTTGAAATGAAAAGAATCTCAGGTGTTCACTCAGAGACTTCGACCTGACTGTGTTAATATACATTTATTCATTTCAATAGAAGTGAAGGGTTTCAGTGTGAGTGAAGTACTGTGGAGGCGGAGAGAGAGAGAGACACACGCACATACACACACTCGTCCTCTCCGTGTGTCCGAGAGTAAACATGCAGTGAGCTCTGAGGAGGACACTTCCTCACTCCTCCGGGTTTATGAGCAGGACAAAGGTTCTGTGTGTGTGTGTGTGTGTGTGTGTGGTAAATCCTGCCAGGCTGATGGTTCCACTCATTCCCAGTGAACTCAGTTCTGCCTTGTGTGTGATAAATAACATTTCTGGTAAAACTTAGAGTTCTAAAGATTTTATATTTAACCTCATCTACTGTACTACGAGTTAAAGCCCTGAAAAACTCCCTTTATGTCTCTATATAATCCCCTGATACACTAATGCACTTATCCCAGTGTGTCACTAGAGCTTGGGCACCATGAAGGTAGGACGCCGGAGCGGAGAGTGATCTTCTCGCCTGAAACGCCGGCCTCCCAGGAACTCCTTTAATGTCCCAAACATTGGTGGAACAGTTGAAATGTCTTGGAGCGAGCTCAGGACTGTACGGGGACGCTGCGCTAACTCCCAGCTGAGTTGCGGTAGCGTGAGTGGTGTTGGTGAATGAGTGTGTGTACAGTTCACACACACAGATTTTTCAGTGATCAGGCGTTCCACTCTCTGAATGTTCACGACTGCAGTGAGCTCCACCGCGTCCGGGGACGTCAGTGACATTCGCACCGTTCAGATGTTTCACTGCGGCTCAGAGTCTCATCACCGTACTGTGACTGAAGTCTTCTGTAAATGTCCATCACTCTTACGTCTTCATTCATCAGAAATGTCATCACACGTCCCTGTTAGACTCGAACGCAGTGCTGCACCAGAGCTCACTGTACTCACTGCCTCACCTCCGCAGCTGGATGTCCAGGTCAGGTGATTTATACGTGAGGTTAAAATCACGTTACTAACAGGAGACGGCGTACAGGAGAGTTTCAGACGCTGCAGGAAATAGTGATGTCACTTCCTCTGAGTACTTCACCTTAAATCAAAGAAACCTGGGGGTCAGTGTGTGTGTGTGTGTGTGTGTGAAACAGCTGCTCTACACACAGGTGTGTGTGTGTGTGTGTGTGTTATTCTCTTTCTGCAGTGGTGGTGTGAGTGCAGCTGCACTGGTTAGTCATAATAAACACTGATTACCTTAATTAAGCCCTAATCAGATTATTGACTAAATGTATTTGTTGTTATAATAATAATAAAAATCGGAAGGATTTAATTGTTAACTTTAGTGTTTCTGTGGAAAAGTGAGTGTGTGTAAATGTTCAGTAGGTGTTTGTTCTCGCTCTGTCTTTCTCTCTCTCACACACACACACACACACACAGGTCTGGCGCCATTAAGTCCTCTGCGTGTGTGTGACGTGTCTCAGGCGGAAACAGTTGGCTCCTCCCCCTAAAATTCCACAGGAAGCCCCGCGCGCTTTGTTTCCATCTCTATATAAGGATATCAGAGATGACGACATCAGGGAACTAAATATGGGCACCGGAAGTAAAGCCCGCCTCCGCCCCGCAGGGTTTTCCGCCGAAGCGCTGCCAGAAGCGGATGTCCATATATGGGCAGAAGTGAAGACGCGCGCAGATTGGGGGGGACGAACCCGGATTTCTCATTCTTACACTGATGACATCACAGCTTAATTCATTATAGTTACATTTTATTTATCCCGATAGAACAAATCATTTCGTTATTAATTATTTATAAATGTTTATAATATAGTAGGATGGACTGCTCTTAGTGTGTGTGTGTGTGTGTGTGTTACAGCTCTAACATGGGCTGAGATTCAGTTTTGTTATTAAAATGTTTTATTTAAGAAAACGAAGACAGAGAGAGAGAGAGAGTGTGTGTGTGTGTTTGCTTGCCACGATTATTTTTCCAGGAAGCAGAACATCGGGGTGGAGCCAGTCTGCCAGCGCACTGCTGACGTCACAAAAAGTATATAAGGACAGCCGTGAGCGCGCGTGCTCGTGATTTCTGTTCCAGCGGAGTGAAGATCGAGAAGTTTCTGAACGAACACACACACACACACAGAGCCGAGAGTGAGCCGGAGAGTGACCAGCAGTGTGTAGCGGAGTGTGTACAGACAGCGCGGAGTGTGTAGGGGAGATGGAGGTGTGTGCCGAAGCGAAGCGGGTGATGGTCCAGGCTCTGAGTAAGCTGTACAGCTCCCGGACCCAGCGCGGGGGGATCCCGCTCCACCGGAGCCTCCTGCTCACCCTGGTGATGAGAGCCGCGCGGGACGCGTACCACTCGGCCCGGGGCCCGGACACGAGCACGGACCCGGACACGAGCGCTCAGACTGACAGGAGCGCGCAGGAGCAGAGCCCGGCCCCCGCCGCACCCCCCACACACACTCACACAGACACACACACAGACACTCCGGAGCCGATGGACACGGCGGAGGCGCCGGAGCAGCAGAGCGGAGACAGAACCGAGGATAAAGAGAACTGTAGCGGCCCCGGGCCCCGGGCGCAGTCACGGAAGCGGAGAGGGAGGAGCGCGGCGGAGCCGGACTTCCTGCCGTGTAAAAAGGCCAGACTGGAGCCCGCCGAGCTCCGGAGAGTCCTGCAGGACGCCACCGCGCTCAGGAACACCGGGGGCTGCGCCCGGGACACCGAGCACCTGTCCACCGCACACATCCCCAGGACTATAGTCACCTACTGAACACTGTGTGTGTGTGTGTGTGTGTGTGTGAGGGCCAGGACGCACAGTTCCCGGTCTCACCGGACACAAAGCCTTTGCGCGCGCTCTCCCGGTGGATGCGGAGTTTAAACTCCAGCTGTTATTTCGGATCTCTGGATCAGAACGGACTCTCAAAGGTGACGTGTTGATGACGTCACCAGGTGACAGGCGATTCATCGCGCGCGCAGATTCTTTAGAGACTGTGACGGAGACATGAGGCAGAGCCAAAACCAGGCGTGTGTGTGTGTGTGTGTGTGTGTGATGAGCTTGTTGAATGAAGTGAACGTTAATAAGCTGATGTATTTATTGTAAACACTCTACCTTGTGTTCCTCACTGTAGTGTGTAATCTCTCGACACACAGTGGAAACGCTGCTACACCTGGCCAGGTCACGTGGTCACTACCTCACTTTTGTATAATAAAATGTTTTTATATAAAACGAGCTCATTCTTTGTCTGTTTGCTGGCGTCTGTTCAGGGTTGCCAGGTTGGTCTTAAGTTTGTGTCTTTTAAGCCTCGGACGATATTATGCAACAATAATAATAATAATAATAATAGTTATAATAAGAACCATAAACGATTATATTTTCTTTTTAATTATATGTTGTACTATGAAATATTATTAATTATAAAATGGTAGAATACAAAACCGCAAACGCAGAGCTTTGTTGATATCTGGCAACCGCGACGTGACCGGGGGAAGGGCGGATTCGTGGAAATCCGGAAGTAAAGGGCGCGTGAGGCCGGATGTTTCTCATACCTCAGTGGAGAACAATGGTGAGGTCATTGAGCGCGCGAGGAGAATAAAACGTCACTTCCTCCTGAAACAGCGCGTGAGTTTACTTCAGTTACATTTACTGAACTTTCTGAGGGTCAGGGCTGTAACACTCACACACACAATCACACACACACACACACACACCGTATTGCCAAAGTTCAGTTTGGGAACAGTTGAACACTACAGTACAATTGAGTGTATGTACATCTACTGATGAAAATCATGAAAGACAATAATAAATAAACATAAACAGTGTTACAAAAAAATAAAAGATTAGTTTCCACAGATTCCAGTTTGAATAAAATCTGATTTAATCTCACATGCTAAATCTTTCCATGCTGAGCAAATACAAGAGATTTTCACTGTTCATTTACATAACTGAATTTGTGTGTGTGTGTTTTTTTTAAAGACAGCAAAACACTTACAAAACTGGATCATAAATAGTATTAAATGCCCCTGAGTGAGCGCAGTGCAGCTGTTACTGAAGCTCGGCTCTGTAAGTGTTAGTTTTATCAACACACTGACATTTTCTATACAAAATATTATATGAATATTAAATACCACAGTATGGTGGCGTAGTGGTTAGCACTGTCACCTCGCACCTCCATGGTCCAGGTTCGATTCCCCCTTCAGGGTCTGTGTGTGTGTGTGGAGTTCAGATCAAGATGGTTTTTGGAATTTTTGTCTGTTTGTGCACGCATCATGTCAAAACTACTGAATACATTTAATCGGGTTTACACAGGTGTATTTGGTTGAGCTTGAGGTAACATATAGGCTTCATCACAATTGGGTCAGGGGAAGAGAAGATATGGTACTTCGAAATTTAAATGGAAACCCTTATATCATCATTTTAAAAAATCGACCTTGAAAAAATCATTAGTTCATCTTAGAATTCAACAGATGGCGCTGTACATTTTGTAATACATGCTTATGAGTGCACAGTTAAATTCCACGCGAATGAAGTTGATACACATCTATCTATCTATCTATCTATCTATCTATCTATCTATCTATCTATCTATCTATCTATGGCATAAATACTGTGCAGTGTAGAGTGACATATCATAATTTCAGTACAATCTAGGCAATATGATGAACTGAATTTAATTTAATTGTAACCATACATACATGATTTGATTTTAAAAAATGATCACATAGTCAAAGAAATAGCACAGATACTAAGAATGCTTTATGGTTGTTCTTGAATGTTTCTATGAGTATTAATAACATTTACATTTAGGCATCTTCTCCATATTCACTTATGAAAGAGCTTTAATGTTTTTCTCATTGGATAGATGCTTAGATTAGATTAGATTAGATTAGATTAGATTCAACTTTATTGTCATTGCACATAGTTACAAGGGAACAAAATGCAGTTAGCATCTAACCAGAAGTGCAAGTTAGCAGTGCAATATAAACATATATACAGATCTATAAAACTTGTATGATAAAAGTAAGGTCTATGTATAAATTGTATTACAGAAAGAATATATATATATTATATGTACATGAATATACATTGTAAAGTGAGCATAGATGGATAAATTAATGTACAGTATATCTACAGATATGTCTGATTATAAACATGTGGAATAAAGATATACAGAAACTATATAT
>QNUK01001427.1:2500-37500 GCA_013621035.1 Clarias magur | reverse complement strand
TGGGTGGGATTATAGCTGTGTAACACACACACACACGTCCCAGAGAGATGAGAGTAAACAGTCTTCACTCTGTGTGTCCAGGTTTAAAGGACAGAAGAAAGGAGGTGTGACGGAGAACGCGTCTTACTACATCTTCACGCAGTGTGCTGATGGAGCGTTCGAGGCATTTCCTGTTCACGCCTGGTACAACTTCACTCCAGTGGCTAAACACCGCACTCTCACTGCCGAGGAGGCCGAGGAGGAGTGGGGCAGGTATGTGACCCCCAAAAGGGTTATCACCTTCACTTTCTGCCCAAGAGGAAGTCCGGGATTGTTGTTCATGATGAGCAACGTTCTGAGGAAAGATGAAGGAATTTATCTGAGTAAATGACTGTAAGTGTTTCCTGTTGGGTTTTCAGGAGGAATAAGGTGGTGAATCACTTCAGTATCATGCTGCAGCGCCGCCTGAAGGAGCAGGAACACGGTGAGGAAGACGAGGAGGAGGGAGAAAAGGGAGCGAAGAAGAAGAAGAAGAAGAAGAAAGGTGGCCAAGGAGGAGATCTGCGTATTCATGATTTAGACGATGACCTGGAGCTGAGCAGCGACAACAGCGAGAGCAGTGGAGGAGAAGGTACGAGAGACAGAGACGCACACATCTGAGTCTGGAAGCTCCGTTTCTCAGCACTGTACCCAGATCTTCAGCTCACTGCTCACGCTCTGTGTGTCTGGGTTTTTTGTTGCAGATGGAGAAGGCCGGTCGAAGAGTAAGAAGGAGGACAACTCAAAGGCCAAGGGGAAGAAAAAGAAGAAGAAGAAGGGCAGTGATGCAGAGGGACATGAGGACAGTGATGATGGAGACTTTGAAGGTCTGGAAGTGGACTACATGTCTGATGAGAGCAGGTAACACCATGCTGCTGTGGAGAAGACCGACATGAAGGGGTGCCAATATTTAATAACATGCCTGTTGTGCATCCTGAACTTCAGAAACATCTCGCTTAGTGTTTCCTGCTCTGATGTTCTGTTGCAGCTCTGAGGACGAGGAGCCGGAGAAGGTGAAGCCCAGCAAAGGAGAGGATGTGCCTAAAGGTCAGAGGTCAAACACATCCACACTCATCAGAAGGACATTGTTACTGAAGCATCATTAAGTGTTCAAATGAATTCTGTTAGGAATTGATGAAGCGTCTGAGAGCGAGGAGGAGAGCGAGGAGGAGAACAAGAACGAGGACGAGGCCAAGGAGGAGGAGGAGGAGGAAGAGGGCAAGAAGACACCTGTACAGGTGGAGAAGAAGAAGAAGAAAGGTGCGCAGCTTCGCTCTCCTGTCTGAAACATTACAGTGATCTAAAAACACGCGTGAGAAGTGTGACATGTGTAACGTGTGTTGTTCGGTGGCAAAATGTTCCAGACAGCAGTGGCGAGTCGGACACGTCTGAGGACAGCGACATCGAAGGAGAGACGGCGTCTGCGCTGTTCATGGCGGTAAGACCAGTGCAGGAGTCTGAGAGAACCGGTGACCTGCAGATTCCTCACGATTCCTCTGTTTATCTTCTGCAGAAGAAGAGGACTCCTCCTAAACGTGGCGGCCGAGGTTCTGCTGGAAGTTCCAGAGCGGGAAGTCGTCCAGGAACACCTTCCATCGACCACGCCGCCACCTCCAACACACTGCGCGCTGCTGCTACCAAACTGGAGCAGGGTACAGACACACACACACACACACACACACACACACACACACTCTGTGAAAATTCAGTGAAGATTGTAAATTCCCTTTCAGTGTGTGTTTAAGTTGCCGTGGTGCAGGGACATGAGTGTTTATTATTATTGTTTATGTTTCTCCTCAGGTAAGCGCCAGGCGGCGTGCAGCTCCGACACTCCCGCTGCCAAGCGGTTGAAGATGGAGCCGGTGTCTGGGAGTCCGTCTGGGAAAAGCACTCCGCAGCCAGCGTCTGGGAAATCCACCCCGAGCTCCAGGTACGTCTCACATCGGCTCACGCATCGACTCCACTGAGCTCCAGAACCAGCCACACGAAGTAAAAGCAAGAGTTTAGAAACTTATTTAAATAAATAAATAAAGGCTAAAATATCCCATGTCCATAAGTATTCACACCCCTCACTTAGTACTTGGCACTTAGTCTCAAGTCTGCGTGTAAGTGATCCTTGGCACAGCTTTCTTCTGGAAGTTTCTTCCCCACAGAATTTTTCTCGCTCCACCAGGTTGATAGGGCAGGGTCAGTGCAGGCCCATTTTCAAGTCTCTCCAGAGACACTCTATTGGGTTCAGGTCCGGACTCGAGCCGGGCCTCTCACAGAGTTGTTCTGAAACGGCTCCTGTGTTTTTTTTTGCCGTCATGGTTCGTCTCATGGACGTGTTAAACCTGAGATCCTGAGCACTCCAGAGAAGGTTTTTACTCAGGATATCTCTTTATTTGTTCTGTATCCCTTTTCCCCTCTAGAGGTTGTCCCCTACTTATGAATGAGTTCTGTTCCGGGAGCATGTCCGTGAGTGTGATTGGTTCTTAAGTCAAAGTGAGTCTTAGACGCCTTTGACACGAATATACAACGTAAAGTGTACAATCCACTTGACTACGTCTGTCCCCTTTTCCCACACTGCCATCATGTGAGCAAAAACCATAACCGTATGCAAGTCTTTTTAAACATGCCTAAGGAGTCAGCTGTCCTCATTTAAACTCAACCTGGGAGGGAGGGACAATGATAATGGTGTTTACTGCGCACTTGAACAGAAGCCATTTTGTCTCAGAGTTCTTTTCCTCTGTACTGGACTGTGAACTCTGTTTTGTAGAGGATTTTCTGAAATTAGGATTATTCACCATCAGGACAGACAATTTCCATCATCGAGATCCTGAACTGATTAATTGAAACCGGTGAGGCAGAGACACACACACACACACACGTAAAATATACCAGACTTTAGACATTTCATACATTTGTTCGTATTTGCATAAATCCGTCCTGTACACTGACTAATGTCCCAGTCACTAAAACACATCATGAGGGGCTTTTTCTCAAACCTCCAGCCGGCTGTCATGTGCCTGTTAGTGAGGAACGTCTGGCCGCCCTGCCGTACAGTCTCTCCATCTCCACGAGGGAACTCTGGATCTCGTTTAAATCTCTGGCCGAGGCCCTTCATCCCCGATTGCTCAGTCCGGATGAGCAGACAGATCTGTGTTTGTTCTTCCAGCTCTCTTCCATCTGAGAATGATGATGCTCTTCAGTCTCCTTCACCAGATCTGAGGCTTGAAACATTCTCACAGATCTACAGATAATTCTCTCGACCACACACACACACACACACACACACACACACACCATCTACCGTGTGACCTTTGAGATAGTTGCATGTCTTTCCTAATTGTTTCCAGTTAGGAAAGACATATGTCAAGGTGAGTGTGAAGAATAAAAAAAGTCTTTCAGCTCTGTTTCTCATGACTGAGACTTCCTGTCTGTCTGCTCTCCCTGTCTGTCTCTCAGTGACGTGCAGCTGACCGAGGAGGCCGTGCGCAGGTATCTGATCCGGAAGCCCATGACCACTAAAGACCTGCTGAAGAAGTTCCAGACCAAACGCACCGGACTGAGCAGCGAGCAGACAGTCAACGTTCTCGCTCAGATCCTCAAGAAACTCAACCCCGAGAGGAAGAACATCAACGACAAGATGCACTTCTACCTGACGGAGTAAGGAGACCGAGCTGCTGTAGGGGGTGGGGCCAGACATTGAGCTCTTCATAATCACTTGTGATTGGGCAGGTGACTGGGTGGGTGGGGCCATGGAGTGGAGCTCCAAAGGATGCATGGGACTTTTTTTTCCCTTACTTTTTTCTTGCTTAGTTAAATAAAGTGTAATAAATCTGAAGATAAAAGAATGCGTGTGAATGTTAAATAAATGTTTGTTTTTTTTTCAGTAAAGTGTGATGTGAATTTAATAATCATACACACACACACACACACACACACACAGAGACTCGTCTCCTGCTGTTTCAGCTTTAATCAGGAGCTCTGTAGCTTCTCAACACACACACACACACATTCTGATTAACCTGTAAGACCAGGATCGACCAATCAAACAACTGGAAAACATTTTAAAGATGAGATCTATTTCATGGTGTGATGTCAGTGGTAACGTCTCAGGGTTACTGAGCAGAAGGTTGTGAGTTCAAGCCCCCAATTGACTGCTCTTCACCCTCTCTGCTCCAGGGGGCGCTGTTCTCATGGTTGACTCTGAAAACCTGGCGTTTGTGTGTGATGACTGCCTTATACATTTAAGTGTTCCTTTGCCAAAAAACCTGTACAAGACCGAAATAATCGAGATGAACAGATCAGATTGTGATAAAGTAAAAAGTCTAATGTGGAAGATTCCTGCAAATGACGGAGATGCGGCGAAGCCGAGGAATTCTACGTCCCGAGAAATACGAGTCCTCGTCCTTCAGGATCTCGTGCGTGAATTTAAACCGAACTTCATCTCTGTAAGGGGAAAAACAAACAATCTGATGTTCTAAATGAATCACAGACGAATTCTGCTTCAGGTGTGAAATTTTCTTTCAGAGCAGACCCTTAATATGTTCACTCTGTGCAAAATATTGGCACCCTTCAACCCTGTTCATAATGAAGATATTAAACACTTCCTACCTGAGTATATAGAGAGAGCGACGCTGTAGCAGCAGATCCACGCGCTCTGCAGGGTTCTGCTCATGGACCAGGCGCATGATGCTGTCAGACAAAAGGCTTACACCGGCGATGGTGCTTCCGCAGAACTGATCACACACACACACACACACACACACACACAGAGTGATCACACTATACCGTGCCATGGCAGCGGAAGAGCCGAATGCAGGATCAGAGTGGAACAGCAGACCTTCACGCTATCTACATGAGCCTTGATGAAACCAGTCTTGTCCAGATCCAGAACATGAACCGGGCCCAGTAACGGACATCCCTGAGGGAAGGCCTGCGCCCTGATCCGCTCCACCACCGCGGCACACACGCCTCCCCACTGCAGCCGCTCCGTCTCTCTGAACCCGTGGATCGCCTGCAGAGACAGAGCAACGTCAAAGCTCAGTTTGGTACGTAGCAGCGGAGTCGTCAGGCTCCTACACGCAGGTAAACAGTCACTGCTTTACTGTACGAGAGTCCACTATTGCACAAAATATCTTCATAAACAAAGCTGATGTCAAATCAAGGAGACCAGCACACAGACGATGACATCATCAGCACACAAGGTGGCGTTTCAAGAACCCGAAATCTCTGTTTCCCTCATACACACATCACCACTGAACAGGAAAATGTTCACTTTGAATGGAGTTTTCCTAAAGCTCTGTTTTCAACGACAGAAACTGCGTTTGCGTGTGGACGAAAGAACGAAAGGACAAAACCACAGAGAAAATCTCAGTTTTTAAAAACACTCGGCTACTTTTCCTGTTAAAAATACAATGACAGATGTTTACAGATGTTCACCCTGAGAATAAACACTGATCATGATGAAGCACAGACTCATCACAGGTTCCTGTAGAAACGCATGTCCCGTTCTTGTCTCGCTCTCTCTTACACACACACACACACACACACACACACACACACACACACACACACACAGAGAGAGAGAGAGGAAGCTCTGGGGTAAATACTGGATGAAGTGACACAGGCGTGTTCAAGAAGGACATGGTTCTCTGGATCTCCAAGAGCAAGGTGAAGAACCTGAACTGGTTCGTGCAGCAGAAAGGGCCTGGAACCTGTGATGTGACTCCTGATGTTCTCGTCACCCTTCCGGGCTGCCAGTGACGCGGACACCCAGCGGAACCAGAGGACGAGCGATGAAGGTCAAGTGCTTACATCGTCCCAGTGATCCCACTCGTATCTCTTCCTCTTCAGCCCCGGCTCGAGCTCGGTGAGGAAGGCCTGCTCCTCCTCCTCACTGATGAAGTTCTGGAGAACCCGGACGTGACCGCGTACTGCTGACAGAACCGCTGCAGAAGAGCCGCACATCCAGCTGTGCTCTCCATCCAGATGTGCTGCAGGAAGGCCACCCTCACCGCCCGTCATGTTCGATGCCCCTGTGTGACCCTGGCGGAGGGAGGTCGAGGTCTCACACACACCTGTCCGGCTGAGCACGTGCGCCCTCACACACACCTCCCTCAGTGCCCGCATCACACTCCGCATCGCTCTCACACACCCTGACAGAGTCACCCGAGTGCGTTCAGCAGCGCTCGTGCTCCGACTTCACACACGACCTGGGCGGCGCCATTTTGAACACCGCTAAGGATTGTGGGAATTGTAGTTAAAGAGATTTCATTTATTTAATCATTTTCTTTAGGTTTTAGGTGTCGTTGTTTTCTTCGGAAATATTTTCTTAGATCCAGTAAAAATCGAAGGAGCCAGAATTTTATTTATCTGAAATTTCTGAACCAGTCTTTGAGTTAAAACGCAGCGCGTCACTTCAGTGCAGTTCCAGAGGTGAACACTAGGGGCGGCGGTGTTCAGTCGAGTAAACGAGCAGCGGGAACAGAAGAAGAAGTCAACCAGCGGCTCTGTGTTTTTGTGTGCGCCGCCTGCTGTACTGCAAAGGTTTTAATTTGAAGGAGAAAATTGTATTTATATATTTTTTTTAAATAGTGACCTTTTTTATTATTAGTTTTTTAACAATAACAACAAGACAACAACAACAAGAGGGGTATACTTACAACTGGGATAGAAAGGAGGAATTTAGTTCTTTAAATGTATCCATCGTTCTGGTTGTTCTGCTTCGGGTTCTGGTTGCTTTCCGGCTTAAAAGTCCCTGTAATGTTTCAAAATAATTTTTTTAATCCACCTTGTAATGGGAGATATAAGGCATTCTTAATGACCACTTACATTTGTGTCTATAGAATTTATCTAGTAATACTAAAAGATTTAACATGAAAATGTGACTCTTCTCGATAGAGATTACATTTCACTCGGGCTTTGACGCAAATCCGTCTGTCACAAGTTCCAGTCTAAAGTCTCCACACTCAGGTTCTCTCTGCTAAGTCTCAGGTTTATATTAAATACTGAGCCTGGGACAGGAAGTATTTCCCACAGTGCACACCCCGAAGACTAAATTCTTCTTCTTCATCATTATATTTTATTTTAACTTATTTTAACTATTTTATTTTAAACAGTTTGTGGGTGAAATATTAACCCCTGCTGTTTTTAAACACTGGTGTTCCACGGGGTTGTGTGCTGAGTACATTTCTCTGCTCCCTGTTTACCCAGAACTATGGACTTCTACATATCTCCAATATGATCATCAAGTACGTGTAAAATTAGGCAGGGCACATCATCATTGGTAGGCCACATCACCCACACCGATGAGTCACCTGTAGGGAGGAGATTCCCAGCCCATCAGCATGGTGTTCCTCCAACAACCTCAGCTTCAACACTAAGACAACCAAGGAGCTCATTGTGGATTTCTGGAAATCAAAAATCAGCCAACACTGCCCCATCGACATCAACAACTAGATCAACATCTACATCATTTGGCAGCTACATGATGTGAAAAATAAAAGCCCTACAATGTGTTGAAAACACATGTGGCACATCATCCGCTCCCAACTACTAGCTACTGAACACCTTCACCACAGCAGATGTCTTCACAGCATCATCAGAGACGAGTTCTACCCAATTCACAAACTTTTTGACCTCTTTCCATCCAAGAAAAGGTACATTCACACCAGAACCAGCAGGTTCAGGTCCAGGTTCAGGTACTCGTCTCTGGTGATGCTTCTTTCCCACAATCATCGCAGTGCTAAATTCTACACTACACCATTAAACCACATATTACTTGTATTCTCACTGTATTACTCTGTTCTTCTTTGTGTGTGTACACACACGCATGCAAATACACTGCCAATTAGTATGGATACTCCCTGCTTATATTCTTGTTTATATCTCCTTTTCCACTTAATATCACTATCTATTCTGTAGTTACTGCATATAATCACTGTATTATACATGTAGTCATGTTGCACAATATTCAGTGCAATAAAATCCAATTCTTAATCCATAGAGTTTAATATGACGTTGGCCCTTTGCAGCTATAACAGCTATATTCAACTCTTCTGGGAAGGCTTTCCACAAGATTTAGGGGTGTGTTTATGGGAATGTTTGACCATTCATCCAGAACCACATTTGTGTGCGCAGTGATGTTGGAACAGGAAGGGGATGTCCCCAAATGTGCAAAATGTCCAAAATGTCTTGGTATGCTGAATCATTAAGAGTTCCTTTCACTGGAAGTAAGTAAGTAACTCCTGAGAAACAACTCCACACCACTTCCAACATGACTGCGCACCAGTGCACAAAGAAAAGTCCATAAAGACATGGATGAGCGAGTTGGGTTGGAAGAACTTGACTGGACTGCACAGAGTCCTGACCTCAACTCGATAGAACACCTTTAGGATGAATTAGAGTGGAGACTGTGAGCCACGCCTTCTTGTCCAACATCAGTGTCTGACCTCACAAATGGGAAGAATCGTTAAAATCTCCCATTAACACACTCCTAAACCTTGTGGAAAGCCTTCCCAGAAGAGTTGAAGCTGTTATAGCAGCAGAATCCAATTCAATTCAATTCAATTCAATTTTATTTATATAGCTCTTGTCTCAAAGCAACTTCGCAAAATGAAAAGAAAATTACGGAGACGTGAGTTCTCACCAGATCAAAAAATATGATCATATAACCCCAATACTATCATACCTGCACTGGTATTCACCTACCTGTTGAAGCTGTTGGAGCAAGTAAAAAAGTGTATCATAATGTTCAGATTGTCCCTCAAGTTATCATTAAGTCCAGTTCAGCACCAGGATGAATCAGACAGGTGCAGAGGGCAGAGTGGATCTGGATTACTGGGAGTTCGGGTGCAGCGTGTGTAGCTCCAAACCATCATGAAGCAGGATCCAGCTGGAGGTTGTCCTTCACTGGATGCCACAGGATCCTTGCAGGGTTTGCCTCTGTCTACAAGCTGCCACAATCTCTTCCCAATTTGAACAGTTTTCCAGTTTCTTGGAACTACCAGAAATCCAGAGTTTTGTGATCTTAAGGAGCGTGGTGGATTGTAATGTGACAGAAGGCTAGCTAGATACAGTACATGGGAGCTAAACCATTTAGAGCCTTGTACTTAGGTAATGCTAGTTTGTAATCAACTCTAAAATTAACAGGTAGCTAGTGCAGGGATGATAGTATTGGGGATATATGATCATATTTTCCTGATCAGGTGAGAACTCTGGCAGCTTGTTTATTGAGGATACAGGACAACCACTTAGTAAAGCATTGCAATAGTCCAGTCTGGATGTCAGGAATGCATGAATTAGCTTTAGCTTAGAATTCTGCATCAGATATGAATAAAATGCTTGGCAATATTTATAAGGTGGAAGAAGGCTGCTTTTATGATATTGGAAATATGATTTTCGAAGGATAAATTACTGTCTAATATTACGCCCAGATATTTCACTGTCGAGCTGGTAGTAATAGCACATCCTTCTAAATGCAAGCTGAAGTGTGAGAGCTGTTGTGTACTGGTTTCTGGAATTTAGTAAAAGAAAATTATCGGTCATCCAATCTTTTATATATTGGACACACTCAGTTAGTCTAGACAACTTGGGTATTTCGTATGGTTTTGTTGTGATGTATAACTGAGTATTCAATTCAATTCAATTTTATTTATATAGCGCTTTTAACAATTGACATTGTCTCAAAGCAGCTTTACACAATCAAAAGAAGTAAGTTTGTATGCAATGTGAGTGTGTGTGAATCAGAATGATCAGATGGTCCCTGATGAACGAGCCGAGGGCGACGGTGCTGAGGGAAAAACTCCCTGAGATGGTAATAGGAAGAAACCTTGAGAGGAACCAGACTCAGCAGGGAACCCATCCTCATCTGGGTGATAACGGAGAGCAGGGATTGATCTGCACTCATACTGTGTGTTAGGAGGCTGGAAGTTCAGTAGAACAGGAGACGTGTTAAAATTAAATGGAGTCCAGTTTGTTCCTGGAGGCTCAGGTAGACTATAGGAAACTCCAGTCCCGAGCCATCGAACAACTGAAGTCACAGGTCCCCAGAGAACAGCTGTCTGCATCAATGGAGGACAGGACCGTCTTCGTGGAAACCATCACCAGCCACCACACGCATCCCAGGCAGACCACACGGGGCATCCATGCGACGAGATCTCCAACCAGAAGTAGGACTCCAGGATGGGTTAGACAGGTCCAGAGGGCAGAGGGGTCTGGATCACTGGCAACTCAGGAGCGACATGTATAGCTCGACAGAGAGACAGAGAGAGGGAAAGGAGAGAGCAGAAGTGGAGAGAACAGAAAATAAGGAGAGATAACAGTTAGGTCTGGTCACAGTCAACATGTATAAGGTGAATGTATATTAGTGCAGAGTGCAAGCAGGGACTCCGGCAGGTCTAACTATGACAGCATAACTAAAAGGGAGGAGCCAGAAGGAAACACAGACATGAGGGGGAACTGAGATGTAAAGCAACCAATCACCTCACCGTCAACAAACCTGAGTGAACAATGAGAGTGGGGAGGACAGCATCTAAACATCCCAGTTCACCAGAATACTCTACGTCCATGAGTCCCCCAGATCTGCTCCTTTACCTAAGGCTCATCTATTTACACACATGCTGCGCTAAATAAATAGGTTTTTAGTCTAGACTTAAACACTGAGACTGTGTCTGAGTCCCGAACATTAACAGGAAGACTATTCCATAACTTTGGGGCTTTGTAAGAAAAAGCTCTGCCCCCTGCTGTAGTTTTAATAATACGTGGTACTGACAGGCAGCCTGCATCCTTTGATGGAAGTAGGCGTGGCGGATCGTAAGACACTAACAGTTCACTCAAATACTGCGGCGCGAGAACATTTAGTGCTTTAAATGTCAAAAGTAGTATCTTAAAATCGATGTGAAATTTGACAGGGAGCCAATGCAGTGTAGATAAGATAGGGGTGATGTGCTCGTATCTTCTGGTTCTAGTGAGGACTCTCGCTGCTGCATTCTGGAACACCAAACTCCACTTGAGAACATGAGGAACGTTCACCATCTAAATCTACAAACTGATAACGATCAGTCAAATAGGATCTGAGCCACAAGAGGGCAGTTCCCTTAATTCCTACTACCTTTTCTAATCTGTGAAGGAGAATACTATGATCAATGGTGTCAAAAGCTGCACTGAGGTCGAGTAACACTAGTGACGCAACCCTGATCAGAGGCCCATAGGAGGTCGTTTACTACTAACAAGTGCTGTCTCTGTGCTGTGATGAGGCCTAAATCCTGACTGATACACTTCATTTATGTTATTTCTGTGTAGATGTGAACATAGCTGCTGTGATACTACCTTTTCCAGAATCTTGGAGATAAACGGAAGGTTTGATATCGGCCTGTAATTAGAAAGCAGCCAGGGGTCAAGGTCAGGTTTCTTGATTAGCGGTTTAATAACGGCTAATTTAAAGGATTTGGGGATGTACCCACTACTGAGTGAACAGTTAATTACTTTCAACAGGGGTTCTGTTATTGCTGGTACTATCTGTTTGAGAAAATGTGTCGGTATAGGATCTACACACGTGGACAAAATTGTTGGTACCCTTCGGTCAATGAAAGAAAAACTCACAATGGTCACAGAAATAACTTTAATCTGACAAAAGTAATAATAAATAAGAATTCTATGAATGTTAACCAATGAAAGTCAGACATTGCTTTTCAACCATGCTTCAACAGAATTATTTAAAAAAATGAACTCATGGAACAGGCCTGGACAAAAATGATGGTACCCCTAACTTAATAGTTTGTTGCACAACCTTTTGAGGCAAATCACTGCAATCAAACGATTCCTGTAACTGTCAGTGAGACTTCTGCACCTCTCTGCAGGTATTTTGGCCCACTCCTCATGAGCAAGCTGCTCCAGTTGTTTCCGGTTTGAAGGGTGCCTTTTTCAGACAGCATGTTTCAGCTCCTTCCAAAGATGCTCAATAGGATTGAGGTCAGGGCTCATAGAAGGCCACTTTAGAATAGTCCAATGTTTTATTCTTAGCCATTCTTGGGTGTTTTTAGCTGTGTTTTGGGTCATTGTCCTGTTGCAAGACCCATGACCTGCGACTGAGACCCAGCTTTCTGACACTGGCCAGCACATTTCTCTCTAGAATCCCTTGATAGTCTTGAGATTTCATTGTACCCTGCACAGATTCAAGACACCCTGTGCCAGATGCAGCAAAGCAGCCCCAGAACATAACAGAGCCTCCTCCATGTTTCACAGTAGGGACAGTGTTCTTTTCTTCATATGCTTCATTTTCCGTCTGTGAACATAGAGCTGATGTGCCTTGGCAAAAAAGTTCCATTGTTGTTTCATCTGTCCATAGGACATTCTCCCAGAAGCTTTGTGGCTTGTCAACATGTAGTTTGGCATATTCCAGTCTGGCTTTTTTATGATTTGTTTTCAACAATGGTGTCCTCCTTGGTCGTCTCCCATGTAGTCCACTTTGACTCAAACAACGACGGATGGTGCGATCTGACACTGATGTTCCTTGAGCATGAAGTTCACCTTGGATCTCTTTAGAAGTCTTTCTGGGCTCTTTTGTTACCATTGGGATTATCCGTCTCTTTGATTTGTCATGAATTTTCCTCGTGCGGCCACGTCCAGGGAGGTTGGCTACAGTCCCATGGATCTTAAATTTCTGAATAATATGTGCAACTGTAGTCACAGGAACATCTAGCTGCTTGGAAATGGTCTTATAGCCTTTACCTTTAACATGCTTGTCTATAATTTTCTTTCGAATCTCCTGAGACAACTCTTTCCTTCGCTTCCTCTGGTCCATGTTGAGTGTGGTACATACCATGTCACCAAACAACACAGTGACGACCTGGAGCCCTATATATAGGCCCACTGACTGATTACAAGATTGTAGACACCTGTGATGCTAATTAGTGGACACACCTTGAATTAACATGTCCCTTTGGTCACATTATTTTCCGAATTTTCTAGGGGTACCATCATTTTTGTCCAGGCCTGTTCCATGAGTTTATGTTTTTTTATAATTCTGTTGAAGCATGGTTGAAAAGCAATGTCTGACTTTCATTGGTTAACATTCATAGAATTTTTTTAAAGTATTACTTTTGTCAGATTAAAGTTATTTATGTGACCATTGTGAGTTTTTCTTTCATTGACTGAAGGGTACCAACAATTTTGTGATGTGGTTAGACAAACTTATCCCATGTCTTCTAATGATGTTACCCAAGGGAAGCATGTATATGGAAAATAGCAGAGGTCCTAAAACTGACCTGTGTGGGACCCCATATTTCACTGGGATTACACAGTTCTCCATTTAGATCTGCAAAATGGTATCGATCAGACAGGTAGGATCTAAACCATTTTAATGCCTGTCACTGTAAGTGATCTATAAGAATACAAGATACAAGAATTTTTACTCTTCCAGGAATCCTGGAGGGGGCTTGGGAATATGCCAATCTAGTCTACATGTGTTTTATGGATTTGGAGAAGGCGTATGATCGGGTCCCTCTGGATTTTTTGTGGGAGGTACTGGGGTGTGGGGGTTAATCTCAGGGCCATCCAATCCCTTTACACTCAAAGTGAGAGCTGTGTTCAGATTTATGGCAGGAAGTCAGACGTGTTTCCAGTGGGCTGTGCTGTCATCAATCCTGTTTGTGATTTTCATGTACAGGATATCATGGCGCAGCCGTGGAGGAGAGGGTATCCAGTTTGGTGGGCTAAGGGTTGCATTGCTGCTTTTTGCAGATGATGTGGTCCTGATGTTCAATTCAATTCAATTCAATTTTATTTGTATAGCACTTTTAATAATTGACATTGTCGCAAAGCAGCTTTACACAATCAAAAGAATTATATAAGTTTGTATGAGATGTGAACGTGTATGAATAAAAATGATAAGACTGTCCCTGATGAGCAAGCCGAGGACAATGGCAACAGTGGCAAGGAAACACTCCCTGAGATGATAATAGGAAGAAACCTTGAGAGGAACCAGACTCAGCCCAGACTCAGCAGGGAACCCATCATCATTTGGGTAAAACGTATAACATGTATTGATCTGCATCATACTGTGTGAGATTGGAAGTTCAGTATAACAGGAGATGTGATCAAGTTAAAATTGAGCCCAGTTCATTATTGGAGGCTCAGGTAGACTGTAGGAAACTCCAGTCCTGATGTCATCATCACCCTGTGACCTGCAGCGCTTGCTGGATCGGTTTGCAGCTGAGTGTAAAACGGCAAGGATGAGGATCAGCACCTCAAAATCTGTGGTCATGGTTCTCAGCAGGAAACCGATAGATTACTATATAGTCTACTCCAGGTAGGGATCGAGTTGTTACCCCTTGTTTACGAGTGATTCAAATGTGAGATTGGCTGGGGAATTGGAGCAACAGGGGCGGTATTGCAGTCGCTTTACCACACTGTTGTGACGAAAAGAGAATTGAGCCAAAAGGCAAAGCTCTCAATCTATTGGTCTATCTTCGTTCCAACCCTCACTTATGGACATGAGAGTTGGGTCATGACCGAGAGGACAAGATCGCGAATACAAGCGGCCAAAATGAGTTTTCTCAGAAGGTTAGCTGGCTTTTCTCTTAGAGATAGGATGAGAAGCTCAGAGTAGAGCCACTACTCCTTTGCATTGAAAGGAGTCAGTTCAGGTGGTTCGGGCATCTAGTATGGATGTCACCAGGACGCCTCCCTAGGGATTCCTCAGGCTGAGTTAGCTGAGATGGCTGGGGAAAGGGAAGTTTGGTGTTCCCTGCTGGAACTGCTACCCCAGCGACCCAACTTCCGATAAGCGGTTGAAAATTGATGGATGGATGGATGGATCTATAAGAATATTATGATCTATAGTGTCGAATGCAACACTAACATCAAGTAAGATGAGTATTGAAAGGAGCCTTGGTCTAAAGCTAAGAACAAATAATTCATAATTTTAACTAGTGCAGTTTCTGTACTATGATGGGGCCTGAAACCTGACTGAAATTTTTCGAAGATAATGTTTTCCTGCAAGAATGCAACTTTTGTTTCTTACATAAACAGAGGGTTTGAAATTGGTCTGTAATTTGTTTTCTTTAAGGTCTAATTTAGGTTTTTTAAGAAGAGGATTAATAACTGCCAACTTGAGACATTTTGGGACGTGACCTAAATATAGTGAAAAATGTATAATATTTAGTGGCTCTCCAGCTGTATGTATCACATCTTTTAGTAATCTAGGGATTGGATCTAACAAGAACGTTGTTGATTTAGCCGTGGTGATCTCTTTCTGTCCTGAACATGTAAAGCATTGTAGCTTTAGATGTGGAGCTTTAGGCTGAACTGGATCACAAGATGCTGTTAGAGGTTGATCATCCATTATTTTGTTCCTGATACTGTAAATATTTTCATTGAAGAAATTCATAGTCCTCACTACTAAACTATGATGGAATGCTCTCTGCTATCTTAGGTTTTGCTAGTCTGTTAGACACTGTACTAAATAATAACCTGGGATTAGTGGGCCAATAGGTGGGCCAACATCATATTAAACCCTATGGATTAGGAACAGGATGTTACTCAAGTTCATATGCTTGTGAAGGCAGGTGAGCCAATACTTTTACCAATATAGTTATATAAATTCTACTTATTTAACCTAAACCTTATAATTTGCACAATACCTAAATTTATACTGATGTATATGCACTACTATTTGCACTACTGGTAGATGCTACGTTTGATGAAACTGCATTTCGTTGCTAAGTACCTGTAATATGCAATGATAAATAAATAAATAACCCTTTAGCAAAGTCGTCACCTTACCGCTCTTTGTTTTTTGTCCTATGTCTAACCACGTGCCCTGACCCCTACTTCATAACAAATGTGGAAATTTAAATAAATAATAATTTAAATAAAACTGTTCTAATGTTTATACTTTGCATAATCATATTAATTATTCTTACATCCAACATGACGCATCTAATATGATCGCCAAATTGTTAAAGTTTTTATAGTTAATATTTTACATCAGAAGAGGATTTCTATTAAGAGATTGATAAGGAAGTGTTTGCAGAGAGATGTGTGTGTGCTGGTGTGTGTGTGTGTGTGTGTGTGTGTGTGTGTGTGTGTGTGTGTGTGTGTGAGGGGAAAGGAAATGGATCACTCAGTGTTTAACACTTTCAGTAAGGAGCTGAGAAACTGCTATAAAATCAACACCTTTCAAGTTTATTCAATGATTTTAACTATAAAAAAAACGCAATGTGTTTTCTGTCCATCAGAGGGCCCCCTATACCTGGTTTCTACCTGTCTTTTTCGTCTAATGTGCTTGAACACTCAGACACATTACTACACCAAACAAATTTTTCTTTTTATCTCATGCAATCACACAGTACGTTTACTCCCTTATTGATGTGCTAGTTCACCGGGTCAGGGACTAAGAGCACCATCAGTCTAAAAACCTTGTTGCAGAGGTTTGTACACTGGCATGAGTGTGTCAGTTGGTGGCTGTGATGACTCCACCGTTGTATGCAGTGACTGAAGGTGAGATCTGAGAGGTTTTCAGGGAGATCACAAGTGCCTGACACGGGATGCGTCTCTCTGGATGGACAGCAGCTTCAGATTCAGCTGAGGAGCCACCATCCATGATAGGATGTCAGCTGAGATCCATGAAGAAACATGGATCTCTGGAGGAGGAGAAGATAGAATGAGTCACAGGCTGACCAGTGATGTGAGAACCTACCTGCAGATATAACAGTTATAAAGTAGTTTAGATGGCCTGGGAGAGTGTATATATCTGTTGAACCATAAGAAAAGCAGAATATACACTCACTGAGGAGCCACTGAGGAGCCATGCTGCTAGTGCAAGATCCTGGACATCTGTGTGTCTCAGCAGAAATCCAGATTTATCGTCACTGTGATATTTAATGTGAACAGAAATAATAATTTGACCTTTCACAAAGTCCAAAATTGACAGCAGTTTATTGTTGTTTCTAAATATCCTGTAGTGTGTGTGAATTTCTGCACAAGTATGTGTGCTTTTGCCATGCAATAGGTGTACCCCACCTTAAGCAGTGTGTGTGTGTGTGTGTGTGTGTGTGTGTGTGTGTGTGTGTGTGTGTGTGTGTGTTTGAAATATATAAATTGAGGTTTTTATTATTAAGGGAAAACAAAACCCAAAACTACATATCCCTGTGTGAAAAAGTGTTTGCCCCTAAACCTAATAACTGGTTGGGCCACCCTTAGCAGCAACAACTGCAATCAAGCATTTTCGATAAATTGCAATGAGTCTGTTACAGTGCTGTGGAGGAATTTTGGCCCACTCATCTGTGCAGAATTGTTGTAATTCAGCAACATTGGAGGGATTTCGAGCATGAACTGCATTGACTAGGCCACTTGAAAGTCTTCATTTTGTTTTTCTTCAGCCATTCAGAAGTGGAATGTGCTTTGGATCATTGTCCTGCTGCAGAACCCAAGTTTGCTTGAGCTTTAGGTCACAAAGAGATGGCCAGACATTCTCCTTCAGGATATGTTGGTACAAAGCAGAATTCATGGTTCCATTTATCACAGCAAGTCTTCCAGGTCCTGAAGCAGCAAAACATCCCCAGACCATCACACTACCACCACCATGTTTTACTGTTGGTATGATGTTCTTTTTCTGAAATGCGGTGTTACTTTTATACCACAAATAATGGTACACATACCTTCCAAAAAGTTCAAATTTTGTCTCGTCAGTCCACAGACTATTTTCCCAAAAGTCTTGGGGATCATCAAGATGTTTTCTGGCAAAACTGAGATGAGCCTTTATGTTCTTTCTGCTCAGCAGTAGTTTTCGTCTTGGAACTCTGCCATGCAAACCTTCTCTGCCCAGTCTCTTTCTTATGGTGAAGTCTTGAACACTCACCTTAACTGAGGCAAGTGAGGCCTGCAGTTCTTTGCATTTTGTTGTGGGGTCTTTTGTGACCTCCTGGATGTGTTGTCGCTTCGCTCTTGGGGTAATTTTGTCTCCACTGTTCCATGTTTTTGCCATTTGTAGGTAATGGCTCGCTGCAGTCCCAAAGCTTTAGAAATGGCTTTATTACCTTTTTACCTAACAAACGGCTTTATTAAAGATCTTAATCTTTATTAAGGGCTGGGGGCCCCCTTGGCCTGGGGGGCTGGGGGCAAACACCTTTTCACACAGTTTTCTAAACACATGTAGTTTGGGAGTTTGTTTTTCCTTCATTTAAAAACTGCATGGTGTGTTTACTTGTATTATCTTTGACTAATAATACAATAATTCAACGGTGGTGTAGTGGTTAGCACTGTCGCCTTGCACCGCCAGGGTCTGGGTTCGATCCCCGGCTGGGCTCGATTCCCGTCTCTGTGTGCATGGAGTTTGCATGTTCTCCCTGTGCTTGGTGGGAATTGGTGTTTCCAAATTGCCTGTAGTGTGTGTATGGGTGTGTGTCTGTGCCCTGTGATGGATTGGCACCCTGTCCAGGGTGTACCCTGCCATGTGCTCTAAGTCTCCTGGGATAGACTCCAGGCCCCCCGTGACCCTGAATACAGGATTAAATGGTATAGATGATGAGTGAGTGAGTGAGTAATATTTACCTTTTTTGATGATCTGAAACATTAAAGGGTGACAAACATCCCAAAAAAAAAAAAAAAAAAATCAGTAAGGGGGCAAATACGGTTTCACTTTTTTCACTATATATATATATATATATATATATATATATATATATATATATATATATATATATACACACACATAATTCAAAGGTTTTAATTCATTTTCTACCTTCTAAAACAATACAGTTTTTTTTAAAACTATGAAATAACACACATAGCATTCGGTCATTAAGTAAGAATTATATCAGTCAGTTGTTATTTTAAGACATGAAGGTCGGCTCTTCTGGAACAGTTCTCACAAGAACAAGTGCGTTTGTAAACTCCATCGAACTCCATGATGAAACTGTCTCTCATGAAGACCTTCCCAGAAAAGCGAGACCAAAACTTACTGCTGCAGAGGAGAAGCTCATTTAGAGTCACCAGCCTCAGAAATCACCAATTAACCTCAAGCAGCACCTCAGATTAGAGGCGTTATGAAGCTTTACAGAGCAGAAGGAGCAGATATACATCTCAATATCAACTGTTCAGAGGAGATTATTGTGTGTTTTATAGAAACGCCTTCAGTATTGTTTTACAGTGTAGAGAGAAATAAACATCAGGAACGACCATGGAGTTAGAAGGGGTGTAAAAACTTTTGACTGGTACTTTGGGGGTGAAGTCAACACCTCAAACTGCCAGGGTGCATTATCCTGCTCAAAGATGCCACTGCCATCAGGAAACACCATGAAGTGTTGTAACTCGGTCTGTAACAGTGTTTAGGTAGGTGGGACGTGAGAGTAACATGCACATGAAGGTCAAGACCCAAGGTTTCCCAGCAGAACATCGCACTGGACATCACACAGTCTCCACTGGCTTGCCTTCTTTTCATAGTGCATCCTTCCCCAGGTAAGTGAAGTGACAAACACACACCCAGCCATCCACATAATGTAAAAGATAACGTGATTCATCAGACCAGGCCTCCTTTTTTCCATATCTCTGAGATGAGTTCTGATGCTCAGATGTCCATTGTAGAAGATTTTGGTTGTGTAAATGGTTCAGCATGGGCACCCTGACTGCTCTGCAGCTACGCAGGCACATATACTCCATTCTGCTCAACACTTGCCACGTTATAGATTTGTTTAAATGAAAAGCTTAAATAAGATCAGGTGCTGATGTTGTGATGTGGAGTAGATTTGTGGTGCAGTCAGTGTTACAGTTCATCCCAATGTTATTCATTGGTTGAGGTCAGGGCTCTGTGCAGAAAACTCGAGTTCCTCCACTCCAACTTTAACATACCATGTCTTCCTGAAGAGTCTTTTGCACAGATAAAAAATTAGTTTTGCCAGTTTGGGGAAGAACTACATATGGGTGTGATGGTTCTGTGTCCACATACTTTTGACCATATTGTGTATACATTTGTGACTAAATTTAAACCACCATAACCCTGCCCAGGAAGCTGACATGACTTTTTTTGTTGCTTCCCCTGGGATTAGTCCTGCCCGAGTCTGCCTGTTTTCTGACAAGCTTTCTTAAAATACATGACTAGTGCGCTCCTATTTATATCTGTTTATATTTATTTAGAACATATTTTCTGTTCATTCTGAATAATCTACATGTATTCAATGTCACAAGTATGAATATTGAGAAAGTATGCGTATGTTCAAGGGTTTTACTGTTTTAAATGAAATGGTCCCCCACAGGAAGGGAATTTTCTGTCTGTCTCTGTCACTTTCTCACCTGCTGTGTGTTGTTGTTAGATTAGTGTGGCTTGCCTTAATGATGCTCTGGGGGGTGGGTTTGTGTGTGTGTGTGTCTGATGGAGATGATCTGGTATCCTGCAGTGGTCACCTGCTAAACACTGACTGTGTAACATGACTGAGTGTCAGATCAGAACAGTGGTCTTTAAATCTTTGTGTGTGATCATACAAACACAACATTTTACCTCAGACCAGTTCCTGTATGTCCTCTGCGTGTGTGACCTCTGTGTGTGAGACCTTTGTGTGTGTGTGACCTTTGATTTTGCGAACATTCACACAGTTTGGAATTGATTAATGTTAAATGCAGTAATGAAACTGAAGTGTTTCAGCACCATGGACAGCCACAATGTGAACTCCACAGGTAATGAGGAGCAGATGAAGGAAAACGTTCTGGAGATCACTGGTGTCTCTCTCTCTCTGTCTCTCTCTGTTTGTGTGTGTGTGTCTCTCTCTCTGTTTGTGTGTGTGTCTCTCTCTCTCTCTCTCTCTCTGTGTCTCTCTCTCCATTTCTGTCTCTCTCTCTCTCTCTCTCTCCATTTCTGTCTCTCTCTCTCTCTCTCTCTGTTTGTGTGTGTCTCTCTGTCTCTCTCTCTCTCTCTCTCTCTGTGTCTCTCTCTCCATTTCTCTCTCTCTCTCTCTCTCTCTCCATTTCTGTCTCTCTCTCTCTCTCCTCCCGTTCATAATTCCCAGCCTGATACCGGAGAGGGAAGGCGCGCGGGTTTCCGGTGCTCGGGTCGATGTGACTCTCCTCCCCTAAACTTGAGATGAGAACATGAGCTCGGCTGCAGGGAACGAGGGCGCGCGCTCTACCGTGTGCAGGGGCGCAGAGAGCTGCGGGATCGCGCGCGTCACGTGTAGTTTCACAGACATTCGGTCGGATGCGCGCGCGCCACGGCACTGATTACCTTCCCGTTCGAGCTTCGCACGCCGCCCGGTCGGAGCCGATTCCCCGGTGTACCGGGCCCGTGTTCACACTCCGTTTTTTTTCCCCCCACAGAAGACGAGCGAGAGCGCCCCCACCCTCCTCCCTCCTTCACGGTCACCCCTCCCCCTCCCGCTACCGGAGAGGACCGAGAGGAGAAGAGGAGTCGCTCACTGGTCGCTGAAGGAGGAATCTGAGCTGAGACGAACCGAAGGACGCGCGGCGGAGGCGGGAGAGTCATGTGCACGTCCTCGCGCGCGCCTCACAGTGCGGACAACCGGAGCGCGAGACACCATGGGCGGCCGGAGCCGTATCCGTTATAACACCGCCGCTGCTCCCGTTTCTCCTGATGGGATTTTATAACGCTCGAGCTCCGGAGTGCGCCTGAAGGATGACACCGAATGTGTGAGGAAACCGAACACACGGTCGATTCTCGCTATCCGTTTCGTTCTCTTCTGTTTTCCACGAGCTGAGATTACCGAGAAATCAACAATTTACCGTCTGATGTGTATTCCTGAGCTCGGGAGGACTGCTGTGTGTGTGTGTGTGTGTGTGTGTGCTGGTGAAGAAAGCGCGAGGCGTCGGGAGGCAGAATGAGCATCAGCACACTCCACCGAATATTGCGGATGTTTCGAAATAAATAAATAAATAAATAAATAAATGCACCGATTTCTCCCGTTTTTTTTTTCTTCTGATTTCAAACAGTAAACGGGAGCGCGAGGGCTTATCGGAATGGCGAGCTGAAATAAACTGGATAAAGACCCGAGGCGTTTCAGTACCGAGTCACACGGGGATGTGAGTGTGTATGGCCTTTACCGAGCGCGGGGGAGAACACACACCGTGTCCGAGCTGTGTAACGGGGCTGTTTATTCGGGACTCTGGTGAAGATGGAGAAAGAACAGAGATGAAGGTTTCAGCAGAACCCCGGAGGTAAAAGTCTGAGGGTCTGAGGCGGGAGGCTGGAGGTGAAAATGAGGTGAGGAGGAAACGCGGTGCCGAACAGAAGCGAGCCAGGACACCGAGCGGCCCGGTTCTGGTGGATCTTTTCTCTCTCTCTCTCTTTGACTTTGGCTAAGCCCACTCAGCGCTCGACTCCTTTATTCATTTTTATTTTTTTGCTTTTATATTTTTTGTACCGCTTGAGACTCTCTCTCTCTCACACACACACACACACACACACACACACGGTGAGTGTGTCCGCGCGCCCCCGGGATGTGATGTGTGGGATGTGATGTGTGTGGTCGCCGCGCGGATCCGTCACCCCCGTCTTCCCTCCCGCTTCGTGAAGACTGGCGTTCGGCGCGTGCAGAATGGCGCGGTTCACAGACGAGGCGCCGGCCCGGTACGGCGGAGGTGGCAGTGCAGTGGCGCATGCGCACGGGCAGGGCGGCGCGGCGCGCGGGGCCAGCAGGCAGGGCGGCCCACCGGGAGCTCAGCGGGTGTACAAACAGTCCATGGCCCAACGCGCGCGCACCATGGCCCTGTACAACCCCATCCCGGTGCGACAGAACTGCTTCACCGTCAACCGCTCCCTGTTCATCTTCAGCGAGGACAACTTCGTGAGAAAATACGCCAAAAAGATCACCGAGTGGCCATATCCTTCCAGTTCCGTTAACACCACACACACACACACACACACACACACACACACACACAGATGAGGGTAGGAGAGTGCTCGGGTCACCTACACACGGTTCAACCGTCAGACTGGGCATTAAATCTGTGCGCTGATTGGTCACTGGGCTCCTTTACTACACACCAGGTGCAGGCCACGCCCAGGGATATGATATTTATTTATTTATTTATGTGTGTGTGTGTGTGTGTGGGGAGGGGGGTAGTATGGTGAGATATAGTAGAGTAATCTCCATCACACAGTTAGTATGTCTCCTGAGCAGTGATAATAGCGCGTGTGTGAGTGTGTGAGCGCGGGTGTTTGAGTGCGTGTGTGCGCGCGCAGCTCCTCGACTTGCTGATGTCAGCATGTGCAATCTGTTACTCAGGTCGAAACGGGGAGGGGGAGGGGTGCAGCCACCATTTCCTCTCTCTTTCCTTCTCCAAAAGGTTTCAGGAGGAAGTGCGCGTGTGTGTGTGTGAGTGTGTGTGTGTGTGTGTGTGTGAGTGTGTACTTAAGGGTGGTTTGCATTTTCATGTGAATTCTTTTCTGTTCCTGCTGCAGTGAGATCAGACTGGCTGTGATTTTTGTCTGTGTGTGTGTGTGTGTGTGTGTGTGCATGCATGGCTTTCACAGTTAGCAGGTTTGCTATGTGGAAGCTTCTGATTTTTAGGTGACTAAGCAAATATTAAAGCTGTCTGATTGGCTTAATAGTCATTCTCGGATTTGTATTGAAAAAGAATGTTCATAATGGTGTGTGGGTTCAAGGCTGTGTGGAGCGCAGGTTCTACTGAATGCTCAGCTTCTTCCTCAAAAGCATTCCGGTCCTCTGTTTGATTTGTGTTGAATTTATTGCGACATGCACAATTATTGAATTCATGATTTCCGTAAATCTGCACATTTACACAATTTCCTCTTATTTGCAGTTTATCTCTATTTACTCTGAATTCAGTTATATTATTAGTATGACATCCTTAATACTGGACAAATGTTTTTTAAAAAAAATTCTGTATATGAATACAGCTGTGCTGACATTCAGAATAACCGCAAAATTGCAATTCCTACAGCTTTTATTTATTTATTTTTTTTATAATAAATAATACATTCATACTGAACCAACAATTCAGACACAATGAGGCCAAACCTTTTGTATGTTATTTGCTCCTTGAGCAGATAGATCCTGAGATTAGGTTTATTCATAGACCATGAGCTTGATGGCAAGCTCGATTGTTACATTGATATGTACATCCCCGTTAAAGGTGTATTTGGAGAAAATGGCTTTCCTCATCTGGTAAGCGAACATGCTGTAAGGCAAAAATTTTATCAATGGAAAGTATAACATTTGCTCTGTCCACTGATAATGTCACTGACTCTTCTGTAGCAACATTCTTAGTGGCATTGGATAACATTCTTGTTAACCCTGTTGATACAAACAAAGATGTGGCAAACTGGGACAAGCAAAGTAATACACAGTGAACATGGCCAGAGCTGTTATACTAAATATAATCATTCTTAAAAGCATGTTTGTTCCATCAAGTTGGTGAACAGAAAATACCTGTTGTATAAAGTTATATAATGCCATAGATTATGGCAAAATAATGGTAAGGACACCATCAATGTGGTAATGACAATAATTTTACAGACCATAAATTTGATAAACTGTCATAAAGTAATGCAACAGATTTGTGATATAGTGATTTGATACAGTACTGCCATAGACAGTGACGTGGTACAGAAATGACATAGATCATTGTCTACAGAATTACTGAACATCACCATGCTGGCACTACTGTACCACAACACTGTCCTGGCATTACAGGATGGTGATATACAGCAATACCATATATGGTGATGTGATACATCAATGCCAGGATGATTATATACAGTAATAGAATGTGATGCAGTAATGCTCTAGACAGTGATACAGTAATGCCATTAATGGTGATGTGATACAGCAATGTCATAGAATGTGATATGATACAGTAATGCCATAGACGGTGATGTTGTACAGTAATGCCGTAGACGGTGAAACAGTAATGCCATAGACGGTGTTGTTGTACAGTAATGCCATAGACGGTGAAACAGTAATGCCATAGAGAGTGATATAGTAATCCCATAGACAGTGATGTTATACAGTAATGCCATAGACAGTGATACAGTAATGCCATAGACAGTGATGTGATACAGTAATGCCATAGACAGTGATATAGTAATATCATAGATGGTGATGTGATACAGTAATGCCATAGACGGTGATACAGTAATGCCATAGATGTTATACAGTAATGCCATAGACAGTGATGTGATACAGAAATGCCATAGACAGTGATACAGTAATGCCATAGACAGTGATGTGATACAGTAATGCCATAGACAGTGATGTGATACAGTAATGCCATAGACAGTGATATAGTAATATCATAGATGGTGATGTGATACAGTAATGCCATAGACGGTGATACAGTAATGCCATAGATGTTATACAGTAATGCCATACACGGTGATACAGTAATGCCATAGATGTTATACAGTAATGCCATAGATGGTGATGTGATACAGTAATGCCATAGACAGTGATACAGTAATGCCATAGGCAGTGATACAGTAATGCCATAGATGTGATACAGTAATGCCATAGATGTTATACAGTAATGCCATAGATGTGATACAGTAATGCCATAGATGTTATACAGTAATGCCATAGATGTTATACAGTAATGTCATAGATGGTGATGTGACACAGTAATGCCATAGACAGTGATATAGTAATGCCATAGATGTTATACAGTAATACCATAGATGTTATACAGTAATGCCATAGATGTTATACAGTAATGCCATAGGTGGTGATGCAGTAATGCCATAGACAGTGATACAGTAATGCCATAGAATGTGATACAGTAATGCCATAGATGGTGATGTGACACAGTAATGCCATAGATGGTGATACAGTAATGGCATAGATGTTATACAGTAATGCCATAGACGGTGATACAGAAATGCCATAGATGGTGATGTGACACAGTAATGCCATAGATGGTGATGCAGTAATGCCATAGATGGTGATGCAGTAATGCCATAGACAGTGATACAGTAATGCCATAGATGGTGATGCAGTAATGCCATAGATGTGATACAGTAATGCCATAGACAGTGACACAGTAATGCCATAGACAGTGATACATTAATGCCATAAATGTGATACAGTAATGCCATAGATGTTATACAGTAATGCCATAGACAGTGATGTGATACAGAAATGCCATAGATGGTGATGTGACACAGTAATGCCATAGATGGTGATGCAGTAATGCCATAGAATGTGATACAGTAATGCCATAGATGGTGATGCAGTAATGCCATAGAATGTGATACAGTAATGCCATAGATGTTATTCAGTAATGCCATAGACGGTGACACAGTAATACCATAGACAGTGATACATTAATGCCATAGAATGTGATACAGTAATGCCATAGATGTTATACAGTAATGCCATAGACAGTGATACAGTAATGCCATAGATGTTATACAGTAATGCCATAGACAGTGATACAGTAATGCCATAGATGTTATACAGTAATGCCATAGACAGTGATACAGTAATGCCATAGACGGTGATGCAGTAATGCCATAGATGTTATACAGTAATGCCATAGATGTTATACAGTAATGCCATAGGTGTTATACAGTAATGCCATAGGTGGTGATGCAGTTATGCCATAGACGGTGATGCAGTAATGCCATAGACTGTGATGCAGTAATGCCATAGACGGTGACACAGTAATGCCATAGAATGTGATACAGTAATGCCATAGATGTTATACAGTAATGCCATAGACAGTGATGCAGTAATGCCATAGACAGTGATACAGTAATGCCATAGATGTGATACAGTAATGCCATAGACAGTGACACAGTAATGCCATAGAATGTGATACAGTAATGCCATAGACGGTGATGCAGTAATGCCATAGACAGTGACACAGTAATGCCATCGATGTTATACAGTAATGCCATAGAATGTGATACATTAATGCCATAGAATGTGATACAGTAATGCCATAGAAGTTATACAGTAATGCCATAGATGGTGATGCAGTAATGCCATAGATGGTGATGCAGTAATGCCATAGACAGTGATACAGTAATGCCATAGATATTATACAGTAATGCCATAGAATGTGATACAGTAATTCCATAGATGGTGATGCAGTAATGCCATAGATGTTATACAGTAATGCCATAGATGGTGATGCAGTAATGCCATAGATGTTATACAGTAATGCCATAGATGGTGATGCAGTAATGCCATAGATGGTGATGCAGTAATGCCATAGATGTTATACAGTAATGCCATAGATGGTGATGCAGTAATGCCATAGACAGTGATACAGTAATGCCATAGATGTTATACAGTAATGCCATAGATGTTATACAGTAATGCCATAGATGGTGATGTGACACAGTAATGCCATAGATGTTATACAGTAATGCCATAGAATGTGATACAGTAATGCCATAGATGTTATACAGTAATGCCATAGACAGTGATACAGTAATGCCATAGATGTGATACAGTAATGCCATAGATGTTATACAGTAATGCCATAGACAGTGATACAGTAATGCCATAGACAGTGATACAGTAATGCCATAGACAGTGACACAGTAATGCCATAGATGTGATACAGTAATGCCATAGACAGTGACACAGTAATGCCATAGACAGTGATACATTAATGCCATAAATGTGATACAGTAATGCCATAGATGTTATACAGTAATGCCATAAACTGTGATGCAGTAATGCCATAGAATGCGATACAGTAATGCCATAGATGGTGATGCAGTAAGGCCATAGAATGTGATACATTAATGCCATAGAATGTGATACAGTAATGCCATAGACGGTGATGCAGTAATGCCATAGACGGTGATGCAGTAATGCCATAGATGTTATACAGTAATGCCATAGAATTTGATACATTAGTGCCATAGAATGTGATACAGTAATGCCATAGAAGTTATACAGTAATGCCATAGATGGTGATGCAGTAATGCCATAGATGGTGATGCAGTAATGCCATAGATATTATACAGTAATGCCATAGAATGTGATACAGTAATTCCATAGATGGTGATGCAGTAATGCCATAGATGTTATACAGTAATGCCATAGATGTTATACAGTAATGCCATAGAATGTGATACAGTAATGCCATAGATGGTGATACAGTAATGCCATAGATGTTATACAGTAATGCCATAGATGGTGATGCAGTAATGCCATAGATGGTGATGCAGTAATGCCATAGATGTTATACAGTAATGCCATAGAATGTGATACAGTAATGCCATAGATGGTGATGCAGTAATGCCATAGATGTTATACAGTAATGCCATAGATGGTGATGCAGTAATGCCATAGATGTTATACAGTAATGCCATAGATGGTGATGCAGTAATGCCATAGATGGTGATGCAGTAATGCCATAGATGTTATACAGTAATGCCATAGATGTTATACAGTAATGCCATAGATGGTGATGTGACACAGTAATGCCATAGACAGTGATACAGTAATGCCATAGATGTTATACAGTAATGCCATAGATGTTATACAGTAATGCCATAGACAGTGATACAGTAATGCCATAGAATGTGATACAGTAATGCCATAGATGTTATACAGTAATGCCATAGACGGTGACACAGTAATGCCATAGACAGTGATACAGTAATGCCATAGACAGTGATACAGTAATGCCATAGATGTGATACAGTAATGCCATAGACAGTGACACAGTAATGCCATGGACAGTGATACATTAATGCCATAAATGTGATACAGTAATGCCATAGATGTTATACAGTAATGCCATGAACTGTGATGCAGTAATGCCATAGAATGTGATACAGTAATGCCATAGATGGTGATACGAAGTAATACCATAGATGGTGATGCAGTAATGCATAGACAGTGATACAGATACTGCCATAGAGATGATACGAGTAATACCATAGATGTTATACAGTAATGCCATGAAGCGGTGACACAGGTAATGCCTGGAACAGTGATACAGTAATACCATAGATGAAATGCGGTAAATACCATAGACAGTGACACGGTAATACCTTGGACAGTGATACATTAATGCCATAAATGTGATACAGTAATGCTATAGATGTTGCTGATAATGCCATGAACTGTGATGATAATACCAGAATCAATACAGTAATGCCATAGAATGGCGGAGAATTACGACAATGCCATAGATGTGGTCCTGGTAATGCATAGATGTTATACGGTAATGCCATGAGCGGTGATGCGGTAATGCGCAGATGTGTGTCTGATGGCATAGATGTTATACAGTAATACCATAGATGGTGGTGACGAAATGCCATAGAATGCATTGTAGTAATGCCATAGATGGTGATGCAGTAATGCCATAGATGTTATACAGTAATGCCATAGAATGTGATAAAGTAATGCCATAGATGTTATACAGTAATGCCATAGAATGTGATAAAGTAATGCCATAGATGTTATACAGTAATGCCATAGACAGTGATACAGTAATGCCATAGATGGTGATGCAGTAATGCCATAGATGTTATACAGTAATGCCATAGACAGTGATACAGTAATGCCATAGATGGTGATGCAGTAATGCCATAGATGTTATACAGTAATGCCATAGACAGTGATACAGTAATGCCATAGATGGTGATGCAGTAATGCCATAGATGTTATACAGTAATGCCATAGACAGTGATACAGTAATGCCATAGATGGTGATGCAGTAATGCCATAGATGTTATACAGTAATGCCATAGACAGTGATACAGTAATGCCATAGATGGTGATGCAGTAATGCCATAGATGTTATACAGTAATGCCATAGACAGTGATACAGTAATGCCATAGATGGTGATGCAGTAATGCCATAGATGTTATACAGTAATGCCATAGACAGTGATACAGTAATGCCATAGATGGTGATGCAGTAATGCCATAGATGTTATACAGTAATGCCATAGACAGTGATACAGTAATGCCATAGATGGTGATGCAGTAATGCCATAGATGTTATACAGTAATGCCATAGACAGTGATACAGTAATGCCATAGACGGTGATGCAGTAATGCCATAGACAGTGATACAGTAATGCCATAGATGTGATACAGTAATGCCATAGACAGTGACACAGTAATGCCATAGACAGTGATACATTAATGCCATAAATGTGATACAGTAATGCCATAGATGTTATACAGTAATGCCATAAACTGTGATGCAGTAATGCCATAGAATGTGATACAGTAATGCCATAGAATGTGATACAGTAATGCCATAGAATGTGATACAGTAATGCCATAGATGTTATACAGTAATGCCATAGAATGTGATACAGTAATGCCATAGATGTTATACAGTAATGCCATAGATGGTGATGCAGTAATGCCATAGAATGTGATACAGTAATGCCATAGATGTTATACAGTAATGCCATAGAATGTGATAGAGTAATGCCATAGAATGTGATACAGTAATGCCATAGATGTTATACAGTAATGCCATAGACGGTGATGCAGTAATGCCATAGACAGTGATACAGTAATGCCATAGATGTTATACAGTAATGCCATAGACAGTGATACAGTAATGCCATAGAATGTGATACAGTAATGCCATAGAATGCGATACAGTAATGCCATAGATGGTGATGCAGTAATGCCATAGATGTTATACATTAATGCCATAGAATGTGATACAGTAATGCCATAGACGGTGATGCAGTAATGCCATAGACAGTGACACAGTAATGAATGCCATAGATGTTATACAGTAATGCCATAGAATGTGATACATTAGTGCCATAGAATGTGATACAGTAATGCCATAGAAGTTATACAGTAATGCCATAGATGGTGATGCAGTAATGCCATAGACAGTGACACAGTAATGCCATAGATGTTATACAGTAATGCCATAGAATGTGATACATTAATGCCATAGAATGTGATACAGTAATGCCATAGAAGTTATACAGTAATGCCATAGATGGTGATGCAGTAATGCCATAGACAGTGATACAGTAATGCCATAGATATTATACAGTAATGCCATAGAATGTGATACAGTAATTCCATAGATGTTATACAGTAATGCCATAGATGTTATACAGTAATGCCATAGATGGTGATGCAGTAATGCCGTAGAATGTGATACAGTAATGGCATAGATGTTATACAGTAATGCCATAGAATGTGATACAGTAATGCCATAGAATGTGATACAGTAATGCCATAGACAGTGATACAGTAATGCCATAGATGGTGATGCAGTAATGCCATAGATGTTATACAGTAATGCCATAGATGTTATTCAGTAATGCCATAGATGTTATACAGTAATGTCATAGATGGTGATGTGACACAGTAATGCCATAGACAGTGATATAGTAATGCCATAGATGTTATACAGTAATACCATAGATGTTATACAGTAATGCCATAGATGTTATACAGTAATGCCATAGACAGTGATACAGTAATGCCATAGAATGTAATACAGTAATGCCATAGACAGTGATACAGTAATGCCATAGATGTTGACGCAGTAATGCCATAGACGGTGATGCAGTAATGCCATAGACAGTGATACAGTAATGCCATAGATGTTATACAGTAATGCCATAGATGGTGATGCAGTAATGCCATAGATGTTATACAGTAATGCCATAGATGTTATTCAGTAATGCCATAGAATGTGATACAGTAATGCCATAGAATGTGATACAGTAATGCCATAGACAGTGATACAGTAATGCCATAGACAGTGATACAGTAATGCCATAGACGGTGATGCAGTAATGCCATAGACAGTGATACATTAATGCCATAGACAGTGACACAGTAATGCCATAGACAGTGATACAGTAATGCCATAGACAGTGACACAGTAATGCCATAGACAGTGATACATTAATGCCATAAATGTGATACAGTAATGCCATAGATGTTATACAGTAATGCCATAAACTGTGATGCAGTAATGCCATATAATGTGATACAGTAATGCCATAGAATGTGATACAGTAATGGCATAGATGATATACAGTAATGCCATAGAATGTGATACAGTAATGCCATAGAATGTGATACAGTAATGCCATAGACAGTGATACAGTAATGCCATAGATGGTGATGCAGTAATGCCATAGATGTTATACAGAATTGCCATAGATGTTATTCAGTAATGCCATAGAATGTGATACAGTAATGCCATAGACAGTGATACAGTAATGCCATAGATGGTGATGCAGAAATGCCATAGACGGTGATGCAGTAATGCCATAGACAGTGATACAGTAATGCCATAGATGTTATACAGTAATGCCATAGATGGTGATGCAGTAATGCCATAGACAGTGATGCAGTAATGCCATAGAATGTGATACAGTAATGCCATAGACAGTGATACATTAATGCCATAGAATGTGATACAGTAATGCCATAGACAGTGATACATTAATGCCATAGACAGTGACACAGTAATGCCATAGACAGTGATACAGTAATGCCATAGCCAGTGATACAGTAATGCCATAGACAGTGATACAGTAATGCCATAGAATGTGATACAGTAATGCCATAGACGGTGATGCAGTAATGCCATAGACAGTGATACATTAATGCCATAGACAGTGACACAGTAATGCCATAGACAGTGATACATTAATGCCATAGACAGTGATGCAGTAATGCCATAGATGTGATACAGTAATGCCATAGACAGTGATACAGTAATGCCATAGACGGTGATGCAGTAATGCCATAGACAGTGATACATTAATGCCATAGACAGTGACACAGTAATGCCATAGACAGTGATGCAGTAATGCCATAGATGTGATACAGTAATGCCATAGACAGTGACACAGTAATGCCATAGACAGTGATACATTAATGCCATAAATGTGATACAGTAATGCCATAGATGTTATACAGTAATGCCATAAACTGTGATGCAGTAATGCCATAGAATGTGATACAGTAATGCCATAGAATGTGATACAGTAATGGCATAGATGTTATACAGTAATGCCATAGAATGTGATACAGTAATGCCATAGAATGTGATACAGTAATGCCATAGACAGTGATACAGTAATGCCATAGATGGTGATGCAGTAATGCCATAGACGGTGATGCAGTAATGCCATAGACAGTGATACAGTAATGCCATAGATGTTATACAGTAATGCCATAGATGGTGATGCAGTAATGCCATAGATGTTATACAGTAATGCCATAGATGTTATTCAGTAATGCCATAGAATGTGATACAGTAATCCCATAGACAGTGATACAGTAATGCCATAGACAGTGATACAGTAATGCCATAGACGGTGATGCAGTAATGCCATAGACAGTGATACAGTAATGCCATAGACAGTGACACAGTAATGCCATAGATGTTATACAGTAATGCCATAAACTGTGATGCAGTAACGCCATAGAATGTGATACAGTAATGCCATAGAATGTGATACAGTAATGCCATAGAATGTGATACAGTAATGCCATAGAATGTGATACAGTAATGCCATAGATGGTGATGCAGTAATGCCATAGATGTTATTCAGTAATGCCATAGAATGTGATACAGTAATGCCATAGAATGTGATACAGTAATGCCATAGATGGTGATGCAGTAATGCCATAGATGTTATTCAGTAATGCCATAGAATGTGATACAGTAATGCCATAGAATGTGATACAGTAATGCCATAGATGGTGATGCAGTAATGCCATAGATGTTATACAGTAATGCCATATATGTTATTCAGTAATGCCATAGAATGTGATACAGTAATGCCATAGAATGTGATACAGTAATGCCATAGATGGTGATACAGTAATGCCATAGATGTTATTCAGTAATGCCATAGACAGTGATACAGTAATGCCATAGAATGTGATACAGTAATGCCATAGATGGTGATGCAGTAATGCCATAGAATGTGATACAGTAATGCCATAGATGGTGATGCAGTAATGCCATAGATGTTATTCAGTAATGCCATAGAATGTGATACAGTAATTCCATAGATGGTGATGCAGTAATGCCATAGATGTTATACAGTAATGCCATAGATGGTGATGCAGTAATGCCATAGAATGTGATACAGTAATGCCATAGACAGTGATACAGTAATGCCATAGACAGTGATACAGTAATGCCATAGATGGTGATGCAGTAATGCCATAGATGTTATTCAGTAATGCCATAGACAGTGATACAGTAATGCCATAGATGTTATACAGTAATGCCATAAACTGTGATGCAGTAACGCCATAGAATGTGATACAGTAATGTCATAGAATGTGATACAGTAATGCCATAGATGTTTTACAGTAATGCCATAGATGTTATACAGTTATGCCGTAGACGGTGATGTAATCACAGTAGTAGTGACACAGTTTTGAAGAATCCTCCTCACAGCACTGTATTGTTTTTAGCAGATGTTTTTTAATTCCTTGAGGAAAGTAGAAAGAAAGTCCTTTTTGAATGAGTGAAGACGACTCATGTTTCTAGACTGCAGAAATGTGATCTATGACACAAGCAGGCTTTGACTGAGAGAATGTCGGTTTCTCTGAGCGGTTAGAGATCTCTAATCCACTTTCTGATAAATCCCTCTGGTGTGTGTGGCAAAGATCCAACATAATCAATAGTCTACAAGGACCTTTAATGGACCTTTAACATTGGTTATGGGTTAACACACACACACACACACACACACACACACACACACACACACACACACACACACACACACACAGACACACACACACACACACACACACACACACCATTTAATTTGCTCTCTTATGAATGGTTCAAAAGCTGTTTGTTTCAAGGTTTGTTTTTTCCTCTTTGGCTTCACACACTCTCGAATTAACACCTTATTGTTCAGTCCAAATGTCATCAAAGGCCAAAGAAACAGGTCAAACACATAAGAAATAAGAATTCTACTTTAATTCTAGTGTTTTTTTATATTATAGTTTTATTACTGCGGCGTCTCAGTGTCTGGTGTATGAACAGTAAAACTCTTACTATATTTCATTCTTTTACTTTCT
>QNUK01001426.1:45000-59093 GCA_013621035.1 Clarias magur | reverse complement strand
TACACTACACTACACTATAATACACTACACTACACTATAATACTCTCCCCTACACTCAACTCCACTACACTACACTATAATACACTACACTACACTCAACTCCACTACACTACACTCAACTCCACTACACTACACTATAATACACTACACTACACTATAATACACTACACTACACTCAACTCCACTACACTACACTATAATACACTACACTACACTATAATACACTACACTATAATACACTCCACTCCACTACACTATAATACACTACACTATAATACACTACACTACACTATAATACACTACACTACAATACACTACACTACACTACACTATAATACACTACACTACACTATAATACTCTCCCCTACACTCAACTCCACTACACTACACTATAATACACTACACTACACTCAACTCCACTACACTACACTATAATACACTACAGTACACTATAATACACTACACTACACTATAATACTCTCCCCTACACTCAACTCCACTACACTACACTATAATACACTACACTACACTCAACTCCACTACACTACACTATAATACACTACACTACACTATAATACACTACACTACACTCAACTCCACTACACTACACTATAATACACTCCACTACACTACACTATAATACACTCCACTACACTACACTATAATACACTACACTATAATACACTACACTACACTATAATACACTACACTACAATACACTACACTACACTACACTATAATACACTACACTACACTATAATACACTACACTACAATACACTCCACTACACTACACTATAATACACTACACTATAATACACTACACTACACTCAACTCCACTACACTACACTCAACTCCACTACACTATAATACACTACACTACACTATAATACTCTCCCCTACACTCAACTCCACTACACTACACTATAATACACTACACTATAATACACTACACTATAATACTCTCCCCTACACTCAACTCCACTACACTATAATACACTACACTACACTATAATACACTACACTACACTATAATACTCTCCCCTACACTCAACTCCACTACACTACACTATAATACACTACACTATAATACACTACACTATAATACTCTCCCCTACACTCAACTCCACTACACTATAATACACTACACTACACTATAATACACTACACTATAATACTCTCCCCTACACTCAACTCCACTACACTATAATACACTACACTACACTATAATACACTACACTATAATACTCTCCCCTACACTCAACTCCACTACAGTACACTATAATACACTACACTACACTATAATACACTACACTACACTATAATACTCTCCCCTACACTCAACTCCACTACACTACACTACACTATAATACACTACACTACACTATAATACACTACAGTACACTATAATACACTACACTACACTACACTATAATACACTACACTACACTATAATACTCTCCCCTACACTCAACTCCACTACACTACACTACACTATAATACACTACACTACACTATAATACACTACACTACACTATAATACACTACACTACACTATAATACTCTCCCCTACACTCAACTCCACTACACTACACTATAATACACTACACTACACTATAATACACTACACTACACTATAATACTCTCCCCTACACTCAAATACACTACACTACACTATAATACACTACACTACACTATAATACACTACACTACACTATAATACTCTCCCCTACACTCAACTCCACTACACTACACTATAATACACTACACTACACTATAATACACTACACTACACTATAATACTCTCCCCTACACTCAACTCCACTACACTACACTATAATACACTACACTACACTATAATACACTACACTACACTATAATACTCTCCCCTACACTCAACTCCACTACACTACACTATAATACACTACACTACACTATAATACACTACACTACACTATAATACTCTCCCCTACACTCAACTCCACTACACTACACTATAATACACTACACTACACTATAATACACTACACTACACTATAATACTCTCCCCTACACTCAACTCCACTACACTACACTATAATACACTACACTACACTATAATACACTACACTACACTATAATACTCTCCCCTACACTCAACTCCACTACACTACACTATAATACACTACACTACACTATAATACACTACACTACACTATAATACTCTCCCCTACACTCAACTCCACTACACTACACTATAATACACTACACTACACTATAATACACTACACTACACTATAATACTCTCCCCTACACTCAACTCCACTACACTACACTATAATACACTACACTACACTATAATACACTACACTACACTATAATACTCTCCCCTACACTCAACTCCACTACACTACACTATAATACACTACACTACACTATAATACACTACACTACACTATAATACTCTCCCCTACACTCAACTCCACTACACTACACTATAATACACTACACTACACTATAATACTCTCCCCTACACTCAACTCCACTACAGTACACTATAATACACTACACTATACTACACTACACTATAATACTCTCCCCTACACTCAACTCCACTACACTATAATACACTACACTACACTATAATACACTACACTACACTATAATACTCTCCCCTACACTCAACTCCACTACACTACACTATAATACACTACACTATAATACACTACACTATAATACTCTCCCCTACACTCAACTCCACTACACTACACTATAATACACTACACTACACTATAATACACTACACTACACTATAATACACTACACTACACTATAATACACTACACTACACTATAATACACTACACTACACTATAATACACTACACTACACTACACTACACTATAATACACTACACTACACTATAATACTCTCCCCTACACTCAACTCCACTACACTACACTATAATACACTACACTACACTATAATACACTACACTATAATACACTACACTACACTAAACTAAACCACACCACACCCTTGATCAGGTGTTTCACTATATCAGCACGAGTAAACTCATCACTGTAGACTTCTGTGCGGCCTGTGTGTGTGTGTGTGCGTGCGTGTGTGTGTGTAGGTCATTCTGAAGGAGCGTGAGGTGAAGGCTAAGCTGTGTGTGAAGGAGCAGCCGGATGATGAGCTTCACTTTACTGACACACTCACACAGGACACAGTCTCACAAGAAGGTGTGTATATATACACACACACAGACACGCACACACACCATGTGTTACTACAGCATATTTCAGGTTAATGAATGACATTTTCACAGAAACAGCTGATGATGTCACAGCAGCCGACCAATCAAGAGCTTTCACACAAATACATTCTAAACACACACTTTCTCTGTCCCTTCATCTTTCAGTTCTCTTTGTTTGTGCACAGAATCTTGTTCACATGCTTTACTGTATGTGTGTCTGTGTGTGTGTGTGTGTGTGGTGTGTGTGTAGAGAACGGTCTGAGCATGCCCAGTGACGCCTCGCTGTCTCCAGCCAGTCAGAATTCTCCGTACAGCATCACTCCCGTGTCTCAGGGTTCTCCAGCCAGCTCGGGCATCGGCAGTCCCATGGCCTCGTCCACCATTACCAAGATACACAGCAGGAGGTTCAGAGAGTGAGTGCGCCCACACACACACACACACACACACACACACACACACACACACACACACACTTTTTAGTTTTGTTTTTGTTCTGTTGATCTTTTTTTTTGTAGTTACTGACATTTCTTATCTATTGTACTGATTATTGATTGTGTGTGTGTGTGTGTGTGTGTGTGTGTGTAGGTACTGTAACCAGGTTCTGAATAAGGAGATCGATGAGAGCGTTACTCTGTTGCTGCAGGAGCTAGTGCGTTTCCAGGAGCGCGTGTATCAGAAGGAGCCCACTAAAGCTAAATCTAAGCGCCGCCTGGTCATGGGTTTGCGCGAGGTCACTAAGCACATGAAGCTCAGCAAGATACGTTGTGTGATCATCTCACCCAACTGTGAAAAGATCCAGGCCAAGGGTGAGGGGTGCCTTTACTTCTAGCGCCCAGCTGATCGGTTTTAAAGCACTGGAATTTTCTCTACTATTTGTTAACCACTAGGGGGCAGCAGACCTCCTGGTTTCTTTTACAACATCCTGAACATCAACTGAGTTCACTTAAGGTGTGTGTGTGTGTGTGTGTGTGTGTGTGTGTGTGTGTGTGTAGGTGGTCTGGATGAGGCTCTGTATAACGTGATCGCGATGGCCCGTGAGCAGGAGATCCCGTTCGTTTTCGCTCTGGGCCGTAAAGCTCTCGGCCGCTGCGTTAATAAACTCGTCCCCGTCAGCGTGGTCGGGATCTTTAACTACTCCGGAGCAGAGGTACACACACACACACACACACACACACACACACACACACACGCACAATGTTTATATTCATGACGCTCTTATCCAGAGTGATACACAGAGGTGCTTTGAGGTTTCTACCAATAGAAATACCGGGTCACTGATCATCAGCACCATCGGGCTGTATAACGCCTGCGAGACATGTGGAGGTCTGAGCAGAAACATGAGCGTCTGAGGGAGATAAGAGGAGGAGCCGTGGAGCGTCTGTGTGGATATGACCTCACCCAGAGATGGAGTGTACAGGAAGAACAGAAGAGGGCCGAGTACTGAGCCTTGGGTGACACCGGTGGAGAATCCATGTGGAGCAGATGTTGATCCCTTTCATCAAGTCGAGATGACCTGCAGGATATCTTCTGATGCCAGAACTCTGTGCTAGTGATGGAGAAGGAGAAGCCTGAGAAGGTAGTGTAGGGGTTCGGGCTGGAGTAAAGGTCTGGCAGATTTCTCCAGTTCTCTTGTTGTGAAAGATGGAACGGTCTCCAGAGGTCAGGGAGGATGGAGCTGGAGGGTTAAGATCTTGTGGGGCTTTTAGACCTTCTCGAGCTTCTGATGTTTAGGAAGAAAAAGAGGATGAGGTGCATGAAGCTACAGAGGAAGGAGGTAGGGTGGAGGTTTGGGTGAGGAGGAGAGGAGAGTGATGGCGTGGTTTAGGCAGCACGAGGAGGCTGAGGGACACCAGGAGATGAGCAGAGATGTGGAGTGCAGCTGTGCTGATGTGCACGTCTGGGGAATTCCTTCCTCATGTGTAGGAGATAAGCGCACACACACACACACACGCGCTTCCAGTGACTGTCCATATCCACATTAGTCAAGAGAAAAACTCTCCTTCCTGTTTTTTCCTTCTCCTTTTTATGAGATTTCATGTCCATCTTCTGTGTGTGTTCAGGCTCTGTTTAACCGGCTGGTGTCTCTGACGGAGGAGGCGCGCAGGGCGTATAAGGAGATGGTGTGTGCTCTGGAGCAGGAGCAGGCTGAGGAGGCTCTGAAGAACGTGAAGAAGGTTCCACACCACATGGGCCACTCGCGCAATCCATCAGCTGCCTCGGCTATCTCCTTCTGCAGCGTCATCTCAGAACCCATCTCTGAGGTCAACGAGAAGGAGTATGGTGCGTCTGAAACACACACACACACACACAGTTCGGGTTTTCATTGTTTGCATTGATTTCCCATTCATGTGTGTATTCATGTGTGTGTAGAGACCAACTGGAGGACGATGGTGGAGAACTCTGATGCTCTAGAACCTCTGGAGAACGAGTTCATCAGAACGAGCGTGAATAAAGAGGCAGAGGGAAGCGCAGACGCACATGCCCCGCCCCAAATCACGACCTCGTCCTGTAAGGAGGAAGGACGTGTGGAGGACGGCCTGGAGCGAGCGTCCGAGCAGAGCACGGAGACGGGGTCTCTGGACGGGAGCTGCAGGGGTCCGACCACCTCGTACTCGTCCATCACCAGCACCAGCAGCGTCACGCTGGTCCCCGGGGCGCTGGGCGAGGACGAGGAGGAGGACGAGGACGAAGAGGACGAGGAGGAGGACGAGTACACGCCCGAGCCCATCCTGGTGGAGGTGCCTCCTCTGAGCAGCATGATCGAGACCTGGGTGAGCACCACGCTGGAGAACCTGCAGCTCTCCGGGAAACCACACGGCGAGGAGGAGGAGGAGGAGGAGGAGGAGCCGGGGGAGGGGCAAGACGGGGAGGAGGGGGAGGAGGAGATCAGAGGAGTGAGCGATGAGGAGGAGGAGCTCGGGGCTTCTGTGGAGGACAAGCAGAACGAGAAAAACTGAATCTCTCTCTCTCTCACACACACACACACACACACACACGTCTTTGCTCTATATCACTCACAACAACAATCTCAGGAAACTGACGGGGATAGACCACACACACTTCCTGTAGTTATGCAGCTACGCACACACACACACACACACACACACACACACACACACACACAGAGCTCCGTCCATACTTGAATGAAGTATACACTCCTTAGTCCATGCTGTGTATGTGTGTTTGAGAGAGATGATGATTATTATGGACATCTAAACTCATTACACACACACACACACACACACACACACACACTTCCTGTTTGCTCACACATTAAGGGAATAGGTAACAGCTTTTTTTTCTCCTTTATTTATTCTCTGATGTACAACATGACCAGAATCAACACACACACACACACACACACACATTGTCATCATTATGGAGAATAGTGGAAATCATGACAGGTAATTGTGATGTATTTAAAAAGCTGGTCTCTGATTGGTTGCTCAGCGGGACGCTCTCGTTAATATCCTGACTCTTTCGTGATCGTTTTGTGTTCTGTCTCCGTGCGTTAATTCACACCCGAGTGTGTGTGTGTGTGTGTGTGTGTGTGTGTGTGTGTGTGTGTGTGTGCGTGTGTGTGCGGCAGTAACCCGAACAAGCAAATCCACCTGTAAATAGTGTGTAAAGGTTGTTTCTAATAAACACTGTACATTATTGTTATTTATCGTCTTTAGATAACGATGGAACGAGCCGATCGTCTCTCGTGACGGTTTTAAACCCTGTGTTTGTTTTTCTGCTCATTCTGGACGTGTGCTCATTAATCGCGATAATCCACATCACCGCGTTACACACCTGGCCAGGTAACCTGCGCTAGCCAGCTAGTTCTGCGTTGTGCTAAATCTCATCGTCCAGTCACAAATCAGCTCATTCTTTGCCGTAGACTAGCGCTTAGCCTAAAGCATGCAATCATTTTTATTACTAACGTTATGTTAGCTAGCAGTGGTGGCTTCAGTTAGAAATCAGATTAACTTCAGCTGAGGAAGGAAGATGTTTGTTAACTGCATGTAACCATAGCAACGAGAGTCATCCCATCTGTCTTCAGTTTAATTTCAGCTATCCAGGCAGCCTATGTTTGGAAGCATTCATGCTAACAGTAAGTACCGTGTGTCTTGGTTAATGTAGCATACTGTATCCCGTGTGTGTGTGTGTGTGTGTGTGTGTGTGAGAGAGAGAGATGATCGGCACATGACTAGCGTGATGGTTCCTGCTCTGTACAGGTCACCCGTGTGTTTCCTGTTTCTATTAGCTTTAGATTTCTTTCCTTCGTTCCTCCGTACTCCCGTTAAAGTAAGTGTTATAGTGGCCGTTGTTCAGTAAACAAGTTTCAGGCAAATAAATAAGTAAATAAATGAATATTTACCGTCCGGTCTGAGAGTCTGAATGCACGACCAGGAACTGTGGATCTTCTGTCCTGTGTGGAAACTCGTTGTTAAAGAGTCGTCATGTGTCATACGCTTGTTTCTTTAACATGATTCACTTCGAGTTAAACGATTACATTCGAATCAAGTTTGATTAAAAGACATTTTCTGAAGCGATTCACTTGCAGTGATTCGTAATAAACGACTCTCCTAGTCATGTAGTTCAAGCTGAAAATGACTCTTTTACTAATTCACTTAGATTTCTAAACGACTCTTTTCTGATTCATGCACATTTCTAAATGACTCTTTTTGATTCACTTGCACAGCTAAATGACTCACTGATTTACTTCATTTTTACATCACATTTGGAAGCGCCTCTCACACACACACACACACACACACACACACACACACACACACTCTTGTTCTCAGCTGCCTCATCACTCAGTAAGGACTCTTCAGATGATCCACTCATTTATAAACGACTCCCTGAGTGTTCTGAACGGATGCAGACGCGCGTTGCTGAGGGAACACTGGGGAACGGTTCCTGGCGGAGACTCGGACTTGAGGGCCGGGACCAGAGGAAGGAGTCGTGCATTTTTAGGTTTTTGTGTGTAAACAGTGCTGAGGACTCTGTCTCTGTGTGTGTGTGTGTCTGCGTGTGTGTGTGTGTGTGTGTGTGTGTGTGTGTGTGTGTGTGTGTGTGTGTGTGTGTGTGTGTGTGTGCGTGTGTGTGTGTGTGCGTGTGTTTCATCTTTGGCTGTTCCTTACCCTTTTTCTCTTCAAGCTCTTTATGATGTTTTTTTCCTCTTCCCTGTCTCTCTCTTTCTCCCTCCCTCCTCCCCCAGACACACACACACATCCAACTGTATATACATGTGTGTGTTGGTCAGCACAGTGTGTTTCTTCCGTGTGTGTGCGCGTGTGTGTGTGTGTGTGTGTGTGTACTTCGTGTCATTTGCACTATGTAAATATGTCATGAATATGACTGTGGTGTTCATGTGGAACGGTGATATGAAGGATTTCTGTCGTGCTGCTTGTGTTTCTTGCAGGAGCTTTTCTAAAACACACACACACACACACACGCACGCACTTTTCAATGTGCTTCTTTATGACGTCTTGACCAATTAACAAAATTAAACTCTTGTAATGAAAACAAACAGCTGTGGAGCCTGTACTTGTTTATCACAGATTTATCACACACTTTTTCTGTTCTTGTGGGATTTCTGATGACACCTGACACACCCGAGTCCTGGGTTACATTAATTATGTATAAAACGCCAAAAATAATGTAAAATGTATCATAATGCTGGTCCAGTACACCTCTTATCATTTCACTGGTTTGGTAAAATTATTATCTTCCGTAACATCTTAAAGCCAAGTGAATGATTTTGGTGAATTTGATTTGGCATGCTGACACTCTCGCCCCCGTGAGAACCGCGCAGGGATCGTGCGTTTACGGGAAGGCTCGCGAGGGCTGTTGCGCGTGCCACTGAGAATCTACAGAGCGCGGTAAAGGCCAAAAATGACTGTATTAGCGTTTTTAATCCCTGAAATTCCCCACTAGTGGGCGCCACACACTGTGAGAAGCTCGGCTTTAAACAAACCTATTTATTGATTTAGCGAGGGCTAAGAAAACGCATCTCGATGCGGGAACCGACTTCGACACAACACCGCGTGTTAACTGCAATGGAACAATATGAGGAAACTGTGTATTATACATGTAATTATCATTCATTCCCATGTGTGTGCTGATGTTTCTGTATTTCTGTTTATAAATTAATATTTGATCAGACAGTACTGGTCTGGCATTTCGAGTTCCCAGTGTGGCAACAAAGTTGCTTTTTGATCCTTCAGGCACTGAACCAAAGTGAAGATCAATAGCGTCTACGCTTTTTGTTGGTGTGCGGCATTTTGCGATGATCCCGAAATCATTAGTTCCACAGTAGAGAATAATGAGGCTTATACTTTCACACATGTAGAATTTAATCGCTTAATGGAGAAAAAGGCGGCTGTAGCTTAAAGACAATGTAGAGATGAGACACATGTACGTGTGTGTGTGTGTCTTATTCGCGGGTTTATTTACACAGCTATTGAAGCCGGAGATGCGAATAATACAGTAACTTTACCGCGTCACAAACCGGGTCAGTACCGACGTAGTGGACAGAATCACATCAATGGATACGTTTCTTACACGGACCACAAAAAAGCAGCGATTCAGCTCCATCAGCCCAATCAAGCAACCAGCAGCCGGAAAGTAAATCTGATGAAGCCGATCCTGCGCTTGGATTCACGGTGGGACGGTGGGACAGAGGAGAGACACGTGTGTGTTCGTGTCCTAAACCGCTGGCAGCAGACAGCATGAGACCCAACACATGAGGAAGACACTTAGAGACAACACACCCCAGTCACAGTAATAAGCCTCTCGACTTCTCTGAAACACCCCCCGTCCCGTCCCCCCCAAATTATGCAGAGATAAGTGACAGAGTATGCCTGTTATAACAATCGCAGTGTATTTGATCTGTTTTGAACTTGGCGTTATTTGATATTATTGGTTTAGAATAAGAATAGAATATATGGCCGATTCCGTTATCATTTCCTTCCCCTTAAGTGGGGAATGAGAGAAAATGTTTGAGAACAACTGGCTTAGAGTGAATGGATTACAAGGTTTTATTAAAGACCACCAGGGGGCGGTGTTTGATAAAACATAACGCATTACAATTTTGGAAGTAGTCATTTTAAACAAAATCCCCCCCGAGACCTTTCGCTCATTATTCACACCTCACCTGGTCATGTTAAACTAATAATAATAAAGAACCTGTGACATTTCTGTGTGTGTGTGTGTGTGTGTGTGTGTGTGTGTGTGTGTGTGAGACACAGCAGAACTTACCTAACTGCATGTGTCCTGGCCGTGTTAGCCATCATGTGCCAGCCTTGGCGCTCTCCATCCAAATGTCTGATCCTGGTGGAGTATCATCACACTCCGCCCCACGATTAGGTTCAGTTCAGTTCAGCCCTAATTCGTCTAACATACATTACGTCACAGTAAAATCCTTTATTCTTTGCACGTCCCAGCGATGTTAGTAGGCTGGGGTCAGAGTGCAGAGTCAGCCATTATACAGCGCCCCCTGGAGGAGACAGGTGTAAGGGCCTTGCTCAGGCGCCCAATAGCTGCAACCAAGTAGGACTGGGGCTTGAACTGCCAACCTTCTGATCAGTAACTTAGAGCCTTAACACACTGAGACACCACCGCCTCAGTCATAATTGTGTGCCATGCAGAACTCCATCCTGGTCAGATCATCAGCTGTCAGGTGGAATTGAAAATCTCCAACGTTCCATGAGAGTTCCAGCAGTGTTCTTCTTACCGCCCAAGAGCTGATTGTCCCATCCATAGCCGGGTCTGGGAAACATTTCCCATGTGAGAGAGAGTTGATATCTGAGCCACGATGTTCGACCCTGGCTTCAGCACCATCCGGAAATGAATCTGACTTCTGCCAGAGCCGAACAGGCAGCGGCCCAGCCTCATCCTGTCCTCGCTCGGATTGGACCAGATAATGGTTTCGGGTCCTTCAGAGAACAGCGCTGACCAGAAAGTGTCTCGCTGTGCTGCTGGGGGAAAATATACTTAGCAGTAATGAAGGATTTCGACCATTCTGCCTATCTTAGCTAATAGGGCAGACTGGTTGGTCTCGGTTGGTCTCGGTTGGTCTACACCAGGGTCATGTAAAGACTGCAAGTTTGCTAGAATGTTCTCCTCATTCCCTTTTGGATCAAAAGAGTTAACTCTATGGGTACCAAGAGTATGTGAACCCCTTCCCCTCACACCCGAGCTGGTCCTTTCGGGTTGTACAGAATGTCTTTGTGTTTTCTGTAGCATTACAGTTTCCCCTCACTGTAATCGAGTGAAACTAACTGACAGCGCCCCTGAGAGATCCACAGACCAGCTCCAAGAAGAGTTAACAGCAAAGGGGAATCATTTTCTGGAACAGGACATTTAATTACATGTGTGTGTAATGATCGGGGTGCACATACTTTTTGCCATATAGTGTAACGCATAGTTAATGTTCTCATCAGTTTTGAGGCTTGCTTGCCAATGAAAAACTTTCCAATTCAAAGTCGTGCCTGCTGATGTCTCTTTAGCACCACAAGTGTTCATGAGATGTATGCAGATGGTCCAGGTCCCTCACGGCCAGAGGTTCTGCTGTATACGGGTGAAAGGCTCCTATGTCCTCCATACGAAGGAGCAGGCCTTCAGAGACACGCCCACCCTTTACTCACACATTGCAGTGCTCTTGCAAACTCAGCAAACTATGTATAATAATAATAATAATACATGGATACTATCATGCTCATTAGGTTTCTTCAGGTTTCTGTGCAGTACTATTGCCTGATGATGAAATAAAAAGTTTTAAATGCAACACCACTCCTCTTGAACCTGGTGAACTTTCAGAAGTGCTGCAGATGGAACGAGAGTGCGATTGATCTAGTTCTTAAACTCGACTTACTCTGAGCCCGTTGGTGTCTGGTCCAATTGGACAACACTGGGAAGGGAGAACGACGTCTGCAAACAGAGGCCATGACCCAAGTCTGGCACGATTTCACCAGGGCACAAGTGGCCATCTTCATGACCCTTAATCAACATGACTGAAGCCATGACCGTGAATATGTACCCACTTCCTCATTATATACACTGTGTGTGTGTGTGTGTGTGTGTGTGTGTGTGTGTCTGAAAGAGAGAGAGAGAGAGAGAGAGAGGTGAGATCATCTGTTATTTATCTTGGATACTATGTGTTGGGTGAGTCCTGTGTGACTCATTCTGTGTTTGGAAGATGAGAGTTGTAAAATTGTGTGTGTGTGTGTGTGTGTGTGTGTGTGTGTTTAAAAGGAAGGAGATGGTAGTATTGTTTCCTGAGAAACAAAGGTACAGACAAATGGAAAGATGCACTGAAAAATAAAGAAAAGTTAGTGTATAGGCTTTAGGGTGTAAGGCAAAGTGTATTGGGTGTAGGGTGTGGGGTTTAAGGTATAGGGCGTGGGGTATAGGGTAGGGTTTATGGTGTAGAGTACAGCGTGTATGGTGTCGGATTTGGAGTGTAGGCTATAGGGTATAGTGTGTCTTGTATAGGGTGTACAGTATAGGGTATGGGGTGTAGGGTATAGGTTATGAGGTTATGGAGTGTAGGGTATAGGGTGTAATGTTGATGTAGGGTGTAGGGTATAGGGTGTAATGTTGATGTAGGGTATAGGGTGTAATGTTGATGTAGGGTGTAATGTTGATGTAGGGTGTAGGGTATAGGGTGTAATGTTGATGTAGGGTATAGGGTGTAATGTTGGTAGGGTGTAGGGTGTAATGTTGATGTAGGGTGTAGGGTGTAATGTTGATGTAGGGTGTAGGGTGTAATGTTGATGTAGGGTGTAGGGTGTAATGTTGATGTAGGGTGTAGGGTGTAATGTTGATGTAGGGTGTAGGGTGTAATGTTGATGTAGGGTGTAATGTTGATGTAGGGTGTAATGTTGATGTAGGGTATAGGGTGTAATGTTGATGTAGGGTGTAATGTTGATGTAGGGTATAGGGTGTAATGTTGATGTAGGGTGTAATGTTGATGTAGGGTGTAATGTTGATGTAGGGTGTAATGTTGATGTAGGGTGTAGGGTGTAATGTTGATGTAGGGTGTAGGGTGTAATGTTGATGTAGGGTGTAATGTTGATGTGGGGTGTAATGTTGATGTAGGGTATAGGGTGTAATGTTGATGTAGGGTGTAGGGTGTAATGTTGATGTAGGGTGTAGGGTGTAATGTTGATGTAGGGTGTAGGGTGTAATGTTGATGTAGGGTGTAATGTTGATGTAGGGTATAGGGTGTAATGTTGATGTAGGTTGTAGGGTGTAATGTTGATGTAGGATATAGGGTGTAATGTTGATGTAGGGTGTAATGTTGATGTAGGGTGTAATGTTGATGTGGGATGTAATGTTGATGTAGGGTATAGGGTGTAATGTTGATGTAGGGTGTAGGGTGTAATGTTGATGTAGGGTGTAATGTTGATGTAGGGTGTAATGTTGATGTGGGGTGTAGGGTGTAATGTTGATGTAGGGTGTAGGGTGTAATGTTGATGTAGGGTGTAATGTTGATGTAGGGTGTAATGTTGATGTGGGGTGTAATGTTGATGTAGGGTATAGGGTGTAATGTTGATGTAGGGTATAGGGTGTAATGTTGATGTAGGGTGTAATGTTGATGTAGGGTGTAATGTTGATGTGGGGTGTAATGTTGATGTAGGGTATAGGGTGTAATGTTGATGTAGGGTATAGGGTGTAATGTTGATGTAGGGTGTAATGTTGATGTAGGGTGTAGGGTGTAATGTTGATGTAGGGTGTAGGGTGTAATGTTGATGTAGGGTGTAATGTTGATGTAGGGTGTAGGGTGTAATGTTGATGTAGGGTGTAGGGTGTAATGTTGATGTAGGGTATAGGGTGTAATGTTGATGTAGGGTGTAGGGTGT
>QNUK01001426.1:35000-40000 GCA_013621035.1 Clarias magur | reverse complement strand
CTGTAGGGTCTTATCGGGTGATCATCAGTGTTTAAATCCCATGCAGAAGTACCGTGGAGGAAGCGGAGTGGTGTGGAGGTGTGGGAGACCTACAGTACCTAGAGAGACAGGATTCGCAACAATGGGATGACCAACATTTTATTTCTCTCTCTCTCTCTCTTCTGGGACATGATCCTGTATCCTTGGAAACCTCAGAATAATGGGTTATTTCTTGCAGACTGATCTAGAGGGTGATGCTCTCAATGCAGGGTTGTTGTAGAGTTCTTGTGGTAACTGGTGTTTTTCAGCTGTGTAGCAGTCGGTATAACGCTGTTACATGAGTGTATAATCTTTACAGACAGTGGGCTTATGGCGTGTAAGGCTGTAATCATCAAGGAATGGAGTTGAAGGATCACTACTTTGCCATTCTCTGGGCAGTAATGGGGGTTGACAGGGAAGTGTGTGATGATATGTTGAGGGCTCTTACAATAGAGTAATAGCATAGTTGCTCAGATCATTGTTGCTGAAGCTCTTTTTGTTGTAGCTGTATAGGTTCAGGTGAAGACGCTTCCTCCGAGGCCAGTGAGCTGCTCTGTCTGGGTTAGATGTTCTCAAACAGATTGTCTATGGGAGCCTCGTCACCACAGCAGGACAGTTCAGGCAATACTTTTGTGCTCAGCCCCTGATGATAAGCTGCTTTGAGTAGAGGCTCATTCCACCCACTGCCGGCTGCCCTGGTCCAGAAGCTCATGGTGCAGAAGCTCACTTTGTCGTCTCTGCTTCAGGTTAAGTAGACGCTCATCCACATCTTTTTCCTTTATGATCGAAGACGTTTCCAAAAAGCAGTTGTAGGAGTTGCTGGTCTGTCCTCCTTGCTTCCATACCTCAGTAATCCACCCAAGGGCCTTTCTGGTGAGAAGATCTTCTTGGCCTGAGAAATATACGGAGCACTGGAGCACGAAGCCCTTATGGCAAGCATTGGTGGTTCAGTGGTAGAATTCTCGCCTGCCACGCGGGAGGCCCGGGTTCGATTCCCGGCCAATGCACATGTTACGAGTTCCAAGATGGTGCCAGTGAGGTCGGCTGCCGTCATGACTGCTCCGACCTACTTTACTTTGTTTTCGTCTTTTAATTTAATTTCTAGCAACTTTAAACCGGCAAATTAATCACCATTGAGTGCATTAGGTACGATAGATATACTCTTATTTCTATTGGTCTACAATGTACTCACAATTCGACGTTTTTAACTCCGGATCCGAGCTGGCCGAGTGAGATCCTGAGGGAAAACAAAAGACGAAGCGGCGGCCCCGAGGAAAACGAGCCGGCGTCAGGAACAGGCTGAGAGCCCGTGCACACCGCACACCTCTGCCTAGCATCCTGCTCGCCAACGTCCAGTCACTGGAGAACAAGCTCGATGACCTCAGGGCCAGGATAAAGTTCCAGAGAGACATTCGGGACTGCAATCTTCTCTGCTTCACCGAGACATGGCTGAACCCAGCGGTGCCGGACCACGCCATCCAGCCGGCCGAGTTCTTCTCGGTTCACCGCATGGACAGGACAAGGGACTCGGGGAAGACAAGGGGAGGCGGCGTGTGTTTAATGGTGAACAGCGGCTGGTGCAACAGCGCGAGCGTTGTTCCTCTCGCACGCTCCTGCACACCCAACCTGGAACTACTGACTATCAAGTGTCGTCCTTTTTATCTTCCTCGGGAGTTTACATCGGTCATAATCAGCACCGTTTATATTCCACCACAAGCGGACACGGACACTGCCTTATGTGAGCTGCATGAGGCTCTCACACAGCATCAGACACAACACCGGGAAACTTTTATCAGCACATCACCTGCCCAACCAGGGGTGAAAGGACACTGGACCATTGTTATACATCAGTTAAGGACGGTTACAAGGCACAATCTCGTCCACCGTTTGGAAAATCCGACCATGCCGCCATCTTCCTCATGCCAAAATATAAACAAAGGCTTAAACACGAACTTCCGATTCAGAGGGAGGTCGCGCGCTGGACGGACCAATCGGTGGCCGCGCTTCAGGACGCACTCGATGACGCAGACTGGGACATGTTCCGAAACAGCTCCGATGACGTCAGCATGTTTATGGAAGCGGTTGTGGGATTCGTCGGAAAACTAGCGGATGATACCGTGCAGAAAACGACCATCAGAACGTTTCCCAATCAGAAGCCGTGGGTGGATAAAACCATCCGCGATGCTCTGAGATCTCGTGCCGCTGCCTACAACGCGGGACTTGCATCGGGGGACATGGACCTGTACAAGGCTGCGTCCTATAACGTCCGGAAGGCGGTTAAAGAGGCGAAGCAGCGCTACGGAAGGTAACTAGAGTCACAACTCCAACAGAGTGACTCTAGGAGCCTGTGGCAGGGACTAAGGACAATAACGGATTATAAAGCACCAACATCCGGTATGACGAACGCGGACATGACTCTGGTAGACGAGCTGAACACCTTTTATGCTCGCTTCGAGGCTGCAGCTAAAGACGCTAGCGTTGCTAATGCTAGCGGCGCTAACGGCTGCAGAGAGGAAGTCACTGCCAGCACCGGAAACGCGTTCATCATCTCCGAGCATGACCTGAGAGTGAACTTTCTGAGAGTGAGCCTTCAAGAGAGTGAACACCAGGAAAGCAGCAGGACCAGACGGCATCTCAGGTCGAGTCCTCAGAGCCTGCGCAGACCAGTTAGCACCTGTGTTCACAGAGATATTCAACATCTCTTTATCTCAGTCGGTGATCCCCACATGCTTCAAAGAGTCCATCATTGTTCCTGTTCTGAAGAAACCACATCCTGCTTCCCTCAATGACTATCGACCTGTAGCCCTCACATCGGTGGTGATGAAGTGCTTTGAACGGCTGGTCAGAGACTTCATCATCTCTTCATTACCCGACACTCTGGACCCACTACAGTTTGCATACCGCCCGAACCGCTCCACAGATGATGCCATCTCTCATCTCCTCCACACAACACTCACTCACCTGGACACTAGAAGGGGGAATTATGTTAAAATGCTTTTCATCGACTACAGCTCAGCATTTAATACCATAATTCCCTCCACACTCACCACCAAGCACCTGGGACTCAGCTCATCTCTGTGTCAGTGGATCTCTAATTTCCTAACTGGGAGACCACAGGCAGTAAGGATGGGTGGACACGTCTCAGCCTCTCTCACTCTCAGCACTGCAGCCCCACAGGGCTGTGTTCTGAGCCCCCTGCTGTACTCTCTGTACACACATGACTGTGCGGCCACTACCAGCTCCACCACCATCATTAAGTTTGCTGACGACACCGTCGTGGTGGGCCTGATCTCTGACAACGACGAGACGGCCTACCTGAAGGAGATTGGAAATCTGGAGAACTGGTGCCAGAGGAACAACCTTCTTCTAAACGTCAGTAAGACAAAGGAGTTGATAGTGGACTTCAGCACTAAGCAGGAGAGGAACTACCAGACCCCCGTCATCAACGAGAGCCCAGTGGAGAGAGTGGACTGCTACAAGTACCTCGGTGTTCACATCACGCAGGACCTATCATGGTCCTGTCACATCAACACCGTGGTGAAAAAGGCCCGACAGCGTCTCTACCACCTCAGACGCTTGAGAGACTTCAGACTGCCCTCCAAGGTGCTCAGGAACTTTTACTCCTGCACCATAGAGAGCATCCTGACGGGAAACATCGCATCCTGGTTCGGGAACAGCATCATGCAGGACAGACGAGCCCTACAGAGGGTGGTGAGATCAGCTGAGCGCATCATCCGAACTGAGCTCCCTGACCTGCACTCTGTCTACAGCAAGCGGTGCTGGACCAAGGCCAGGAAGATCATGAAGGACCTCAGCCACCCCAGCAATGGACTGTTCTTTCTGTTGCGGTCTGGGAAGCGCTTCCGCTCCCTCAAGGCCAATACAGAGAGACTGAGAAGGAGCTTCTTCCCACAGGCGATACGATCTCTCAATCAAGCCAATACACTGGACTAAACACCTCTGCATTTTCTTGCACACACAGAATGGACAATTATGTCAATGCACATTGCACATATATGCACATATGCACATTTGCACACTTCAAGGACTTCTTTTCACACCCCCCTCATCTCATTAAAATACTACCTCAAGTTTTTCACAGACTATAGTTGTAATATATTACATTACATTATACTTCAGATTTTATATATATTTTTTGTAACTTTGATGGAATCTTGTTTTATAGGTTCCATTTGTAAAAATATTTAAGGTCACGGAGCGGTCGTATAAGCATTTCACTGCATATTGTATTGTGTATGACTGTGTATGTGACAAATAAAATTTGAATTTGAATTTGAATTTTATATTCTGCAAGTTCTCTGGCTGTGTAATGAGTAGTGCTGGAGGGATACACAGGAATACCTGAGCAGGTCGGGGTGTCATGGATGCTTGTAGCTCGGACATTGCAGTGGTTTGTTGCACTGTTTGTTGACGTGTGTGTCCTGATTCAGCTTGTTGGTGGACTGCCCTTGAGTTTCTTGGGCCTCCTCCTGTTTCTTTATTTTTATCATGTTCCTTAAAGAGGTAAAAATTATATGTATTAATTAACAGTGACAAAGGAACCAAGGAACTATTGATGGAACAAGAGAACCTGAGAGCGTTTTCACACCAGTGCCCAGGATTGTTTCCGAGCAACTTAACCCTAAAGTCTGGTTCATGTTGATCAGTGAGAAGATACTGGTGAAGTCTGCTTGAAGAGGTGGTATTCAGCACAATACAGCGCACTGGGTCATGGATCGAATCAAATATGGAAGCCAAACGTGGAAGTAGATTGCGGTTTAGACACGACATCGTCAGTGCCGTCTGTCTCCGCTGAAATCTCTCGTGTCCGTCGCTTGCTCCGGTCTCATCCTCTGACCTACAAAGCCGTAGCTGATACAGTAGGAAGGCACACGAGAGCATCGCTCTTCACATTATTATAAACTAGGTGCACACTGCCCCCTGCTGTATCAGGAAATGTTGCAAGTGTACCCGAGTACAGA
>QNUK01001426.1:22500-30000 GCA_013621035.1 Clarias magur | reverse complement strand
AGAAGCCCATTCTTACATAATCACTTCTTGGAGTTTGACAGAATTCGTGGGTTTTTGTTTGTTCTCCCGCCGTTTGAGGATTCGACCACAAGGTCTCAATGAGATGAAGGTCTGTGGAGTTTCTAGACATGGTTTTGATGGTTTTCCTGGAGAGAAGTGAATCGTTTGCTCTACCATCAGTCCTGAGACCAGTCGTGCGTGAAGTCGCTCACTAACAGTTTTCCTTAAGAACACAACCATGAATAAAGAACGATACAAAAACATCCTCTGAAAGCAACTTCTCAACAACTTCTCCCAGAGCAACAAACAAGCATAACACTGCAGATTCAGACAAACTGCAAGCATTGATTAAGTTAGAATGGGCTGCGCCATCACTCAGGGTGTGGAACAGGAGGTGATTGACAGCATGTCAGGATGAACTGTAGAGGATCAACACTGTGATTACTGACTCTTTACACAAACCCAATGTGATAATCAACAAAAGCCTATAAGACTTAGGAAATGCGTGTAATTATACCTCAGTATACCAGAGTCTGACATAAAGATCTAAAGACACTGAAGCAGCTTTGACTGAAGACATTGTGAAAATTCATATTTCTCAAAACTTTTGGCGCCCGGCTGTGCAGGTAAATTTCCTGTCTGCGCTGTTAGGAGTGTCCGTCACATGAGCACTACATTCTAAGTGCTTGTGTCTTCTGAGAAGCTCACCTGAACTGAAATGATGAGTTTCTGTAATTCATGATGCAATGTGACACGCCCTTAGTTGCACATCTGCTCTATTTCTCTGAGTTTTGATGATCTTTTTGAGCATCAAAACATTTAATTTATGACAATGTTCTCTTTCAAAACACATAAGACTCACTTATTTTTATCGTTCATCAGGTCAGTGTTTATAATGAGTCTTATCATGAGTGTTTATACAATGAGTATGATATAAATAATGACATATACATTTCAGCATTTGGAAGATGCCCTTATCCAGAGCGACTTACTTTAAAAAAAAATCTAAGCAGTTGAGGTTTAAGGGCCCAGTAGGGGCAACTTGGTGGTGGGGCTCAAACCTGGGTCTTTCTGAAGCATATAGTCCAATGCCTTTACCACTGAGCTACCCCTGACACCTTTCCAGTGGAACCTCGGATTGCGAGTAACATGGTTTGCGATTCTTTTCAAAGGTAAGGTACTGGTTCATTTGTTATTTTTTTACTTTATAAATTATATTAAGTATTTATTGTATATATTTTGGGGGGCTGTGGAACAAATTATTTGAGTTTTTATTATTTCTTATGGGAGAATTATTTTATTATGTGCAGCAGTATATTTGGTTTACGAGTGTTTTGGAATACGAGCCCACTTCCGGAACAAATTATGCTCGTAATCCAAGGTTCCACTGTATATATAATGATAATGATACAAAGAGTATTTATCATGAAGATCTGACTTGACTATGAGCTTGGTCCAGATGTTTCAGCTGAGCGACAGAGCATGATGCTTACTTGATGGTTATCTATGAGTCAGGCTCGGGCGTGATGAACCTCCCTGGTCTCTACTCTTAGAGCAGCTATAAATGCTTGCTCCCTCTCCAGTCTTTCTTTATTCTCTCTCCTGAAACTACACACAGTTACGTCGTTACCCCTGACTGCTACAAACTGCTCACACTGTAGTAGGCTCCTTCCACTAATGGTACAGAAACGTCTCAGAAAACTTACCTGCGATTATAAAAGAGTGTGTATGCCCCTGAGGATGACACTTATTGCTATGAAAACGAAATCATCATGTTACTATAAACCTGAGCTAATGTCAGAGATGTTTAGTTTAGTGATCTCGTTGGTTTAATCATTTGAATCTCTGCTCCTGAGTGTCTGACTGACATTTCAGATGTTGCATTGGTGGAGCTGTACAAAAACGTAGCACCATGTCATTGACATGTCCTGTCTCTGAGGATGCTCTTTACTGTTAAATGTATGCTGAGATTGAGGTCTATGCTTCCTCATGTAATATCATTGATAATGGTGTTAGTTTCCCCTGTTATGCAGATGACACACAGTTACACACGGCTTGGCCAAAAAAAGTCACCACCTGGATATTAATAAGCAAATAGTTAAGAGGTCCCCATTGTATAATTACTGCAGTGATTAATATGGTTCAGCTGCAACAAGTTATTTAAGCCTAACTAATTCTTCTCATTTCTTACACAACCATATCAGAAGACATATCCTGTGGGTGTGGCAATGATGTTACTCTGTTTCAGAAGGGTCAAATTATCGTTCTGCATCAAGCAAAGAAAACAACAGTAGAACTCATGCCTATGTTTATTAGCGAAAATAAGTGCATTTCTACACACACACACACACACACACACACACACACACACACACACACACACACACACACTATAATGAGTACTCACAGGATTGGGACTAAACCGCTGTGTGTCAATAATAAAACCACTTGTTATTGAGACTCATCAGTAAAAAGTCTTCAGTTTGTTAGAGATCATAAACACTGGACTGTGGAGTGATGTATAAAGGTCATGTGACCTGATGAGTCCAGACTGAGTCTGTTCCAGAGTGATGGGCGTGTCAGGGTGAGAAGGGAAGTGATGAAGCGATGCTCCCATCATGCATAGCGTCCACTGTACAAGCCTCTGGAGACAGTGTTATGATCTGGGGTCGCTTCAGTCGCTCAGGTCGAGACTCAGCAACGTTATATGGAGATAAAATGAAGTCACATGACCACCTGAATGTACTGAATCACCAGCACATCACATGTGTCATTTTAACCCATAGATTTAACCACAGAGTCTAGACCTTAACCTCATTGAGAATCTTTAGGATGTGCTGGAGTTTACACAGAGCTCTGGTTCTTAAATACAAGATCTTGGAGAGAAGTAAAAAGTAAAAGTGACAACAACAAAGGTAAAAGCATGCACCAGCTTAATCCTGAGGAATGTGTGAAGGACATTAAACACTGGATGCTTATTAACTTCCTCTTCCTGGTAGTAGGATCAGCTTCTTGATCATAAGAAACACCTGACAGCTAATCTAGCACACATGTTATACAGAGAAGGAGGGACTCTCATTAGAAGGTCCACTGGTGTGATTTTGGGAGCGAGTAATTGAAAATGCTGTGTGGGCGGGGCTTCCAGGTGGGACAGAAGATATCAGAGAACGCAGAACACTTACACCACTGTCAATCTCAGATGCTCAATGTCAATCAATGTCATCTCAGAATGACATTTGTTACAAGCTCCTTCGGCATGTTTGTGAGAGACCTCAGCTCGGACCGCTGGTGGTGATGTTGGTCTCCAGGCTCGGCCTGTGACACACTCCTGTTCCAGGCTTGTTATGTAAGAACACAGTGTGACTGCAGATAATCAAATGGGTTTGGAGGAAAACAGACTGTTCCTGGTTGCTTTTGGGTGATTCAGCTCTGAATGCACGCAGCCAACTTAGTCATAAACACACATGAAATAATGAAGTGTGTCCATTCAGACCTGAGAGTCGGAGTGTGAGATCATGTTATGTGGAACACTGGTTACACAATGTGTGTGTGTGTGTATGTGTGTGTGTGTGTGTGTGTGTGTGTGGGTGTTTAATAAAACACATAAATCCCTTAACCTTTTAAAATGGTCTTTCCGCAGCCCAAATGTGTGTGGAACACGACAACACTCGTACTGCTGCCCCGGATGGAAAACACTCACTGGAGGAAACCAGTGTATCGTCCGTAAGTGCTAAAGTTCTGTTCATATACACTATTACTATCCAATAATGCACTAAAGCTACAACGAGTGCACTAACATGTTCCACAGCTGATCGTCTGAGAGCACAAAGTGGTGTAAGATGTGTGTGAGCTCCTCCAGTGTCAGCTCATGACGCCGGGACCAACACGCCCATAGACACACCAGAGTCCCATACTGCTGTTGTTGATATACACAGTGATGTAATGCTCCGGCTTCTGGGCCAGTGGAAAAGTTACATGACTCATAAACAGTTTGCAGGTTGGACCAGGTCTTCTCCAGCACCAGGCCTGAACTAGCGCCTGGTTCATGTTGGTGTCAGTGAGCCGGCAGAGGGCGCGATGGATCCACGCGCAGATTGTGAGTGCTTGTGTATGACTGAGCCAGAAGAGTGGTGATAGTAAAAGCAAAACTTGAGTTTAGCTCCGCGCTGCGATGTAAGCAGGAGAAGTATCGCTGGAATGCGGAAGCGTGCAGAGCCGGTGCGAGCGAGGCGCGATCCGATATGTATGCCGGCGTGTGAAACCTGATCCTTGCGGTTAAGCGGGAGCATGCAGAGCCGACATGGGAAGAGAGAGCTGTGTGAGCCGGAGTAGGAGTAGGCAGCGTGAGCTTGGCGCGGAGCGAGGATAAATCGTGGTCGTAAACAGGCGAGGGTCGAAGCCGGGGAGTAGAGAGAAAGTCCGTGATCCAAGCTCGTGGTCGATAACAGGTAAGCAGTCGATAACAGCAAAATCCAAAAACTAGAATTCAAAGGGCGAGAGGCAAAGACATGGTCGGTGAAACAAAATGAGGTCGATAACTAGGCAGACTGTGACGAGAAGAAACGCAGGTATATTGGGCTGGTGAGGCACACAATAAACTGGCGACCTGGTGGTGGCAGAGCGTGGTTTATATAGGCATGACAGGTGATCACTGATAGCGTACAGGTGTATGGAGAGCGGAGATTGAGGCGGTAGGGTGTAAGAAGTGGTTGAGAGTGTGGAATGGGAGTTCTCGGGTGATCATGACGGGGCTGTGGCTTGACGTGTCGTGACAGTACCCTCCCTTCTATGGACGCCTCCAGGCGTTCTTGCGGGTGCTTCGGGGTGAAGTCTGTGGAAGTCAGTTATTAGAGAATGGTCTAGGATGAATTTGGCGGGTACCCAGCTTCTCTCTTCTGGACCATAGCCCTCCCAGTCGACTAGGTACGGGAGGCCACGCCTGCGGCGGCAAGATTTGAGGAGCCTACGAACAGTGAAGGCTTCGCCCCCATCTATGAGTTGAGGGGGTGCGGGAGGCTGGGGGTTGTAGACAGTGGGCAAGGGACCAGGCAACGAATCTGAGAGACATGGAAGGTGGGGTTAATCCGACACAAGAAGAGGGGTAGAGAGAGTTGTACAGAGCATGGATTAATAATGCGGTTGATTGTGAAGAGGCCGACGAACCTTGGAGAGAGGTTCCTTGAAGTGGTCTTGAGGGGAAGGTCACGTGTGGATAGCATGACCCTTTGGCCGATGCGATAACGGGGGGCTGACGACCGGTGGTGGTTAGCCTGGTGCTGGAAGGTGCTTACTGTGCGCAAAAGCTGCTTGCGGGCCCGTTGCCATGTCCTTTTGCAGCGGCGGATGAAGGTTAGGGCTGAGGGAACAGCTACCTCCTCTTCCTGGGCCGAAAAAAGGGGTGGTTGATAACCCAGACAGCAGTGGAAGGGAGACATGCCTGTGGAGGAAGTAGGCAGCGAGTTGTGGGCATACTCAACCCAGGGGAGGAAGCGGCTCCAGGAGGATGGGTTTTGAGAGGCCATGCAACGTAGGGATTTCTCAAGTTCCTGGTTCATCCATTCCGTTTGGCCATTGGTCTGAGGATGAAAACCAGATGAGAGACTGGGACTGGCGCCAATGAGAGTGCAAAAGGCTTTCCAGAACTGGGCAGAAAACTGGGGGCCTCTGTCCGAAACAATGTCGTTGGGGAGTCCATGAATTCGGAAGAGGTGGTTGATCAGGAGTTCAGCCATTTCTTTAGCAGACGGAAGCTTGGGTAGTGGAATGAAATGAGCAGCTTTAGAAAAGTGATCCACAATGGTCAAGATACAGGTGTGATTGTGTGATGGTGGTAGTCCAGTGACAAAGTCGATGGAAATGTGGGAGCAGGGGCGGTGAGGGATGGGGAGAGGTCTCAGTAGACCCTCACGAGGTTGGTTTGAGTTCTTATTCCTGGAACAGACATCGCAGGAAGCTACAAAATCCTTGACGTCCTCCTTGATGGTGGGCCACCAGAAGCGTTGGTTAAGGAGGAAGAGAGTGCATGTCACCCCAGGGTGGCAGGCCAATCTGGAACTGTGGGCCCAGTCCAACACCTGAGGGTGAACAGAGGCGGGAACGAAGAGCTTGTTGGGGGGAATGACACTTGGGCCTGGTTCTCGTTCAAGAGTTTGTTGGACGAGGTGCTCCACATCGAGATGGGTCGTTGCCACGGGGCAATGAGGGGGGAGAATCATCTCTGGCATGGACATGTCCTGGGGCATGGAGAACTGTCGGGACAGGGCATCAGGCTTGACATTTTTAGACCCAGAGCGTTATGATAATGTAAACTGGAACCGAGAGAAGAACAGTGACCATCGTGCCTGACGTGAATTTAGCCTCTTCGCTGTCTTCAAGTACTCTAAGTTCCGGTGGTCAGTCCAAACAAGGAAGGGGTGTTTTGCCCCCTCTAACCAATGTCTCCACACCTCGAGCGCCAGCTTGACCGCCAAGAGTTCACGATCCCCTATGCCATAGTTCTGTTCTGGGGGAGTGAGACAGAGGGAGAAAAAAGAGCAAGGGTGAAGTTTGTTATCCTCAGGGGATCTCTGTGACAAGACAGCCCCTACTCCTGTCTCGGATGCATCCACTTCCACGACAAACTGGAGGAGAGGGTCGGGAAAAATGAGGACAGATGCCGTGGTGAAGCGGTGCTTAAGTTCCTTGAAGGCCTTATCGGCCAGTGAATTCCATCGGAACACGGTTTTGGATGAGGTGAGTGTCGTGAGTGTGGCCGCCACCGTGCTATAGTTTCGAATGAAGCGGCGGTAAAAGTTAGCAAACCCCAGGAACCCTTGGAGTTCACGCCTTGAAGATGGTGTCGGGCAGTCGGTGACTGCCTTGACTTTGGTGGGGTCCATCTGGATGCCTGCAGGGGAAATGGAGTAACCCAAAAAAGAGGTGGAGGTGCAATGGAACTCGCACTTTTCTGCTTTGACGTAAAGTTTATTTTCTAATAGTCGTTGCAAGACCTGACGTACATGACATTTGTGTTCCTTTGCAGAGCGTGAGAATATTAGGATGTCATCCAGATATGCAAAAACAAAGACATTGAGGAAATCCCTGAGGACATCATTAATGAGGGCCTGAAACACGGCCGGCGCATTGGTCAAGCCAAACGGAACTACGAGATATTCGTAATGGCTAGTGGGGGTGTTAAAGGCAGTCTTCCACTCATCACCTTCCCGTATCCTGACCAGGTGATAGGCGTTCCTTAAGTCTAGCTTGGTGAAGACATGCGCATCCTGGAGGAGTTCGAAGGCGGATGACATTAGCGGTAGAGGGTAGCGGTTCTTTATCGTGATCTCGTTTAATCCTCTATAATCAATGCAAGGTCTGAGGGACTTGTCTTTTTTTCAACGAAAAAGAATCCTGCTCCCGCTGGTGATGATGATGTACAGATAATCCCTGCTGCAAGTGACTCATTAATGTACTGTTCCATGGCCTCTCTCTCAGGTTGAGAGAGGGAGTAGAGTCGCCCCT
>QNUK01001426.1:0-17500 GCA_013621035.1 Clarias magur | reverse complement strand
GTGCACTGCAATATTACCCTGATCATATCGACGTACCCTCTAGTTAAAGCTCATCTTAAGTAAAGATTTAAAAAGTCACATTGTGACCGTGTGAGCAGCCTGAGACTGTAGAGGGAGCACTTCCCGTCTGTAACACCCGCCTGCTTGCCATGCTCACCGCCTCCTCTACCTTTACATGTCATTTCATGAACAGACTGTTTTGTGACATTTTAATCCCACGATCTAGCAATATTTTTTTTCTTTGGAATGTTTCTAAACCAAGTTATATGAAAATCACCTACATTCATGTCTTTATCAAGAGTACATCAATCTGATTGATAATGCTGTACTGTGTGTGTGTGTGTGTGTGTGTGTGTGTGTGTGTGTGTGTGTGTGTGTGTGTGTGTGTGTTTAGCACTGTGTGAGTCAGGATGTTTGAATGGAGGAAGATGTGTTGCCCCAAACCGCTGCGTGTGCACATACGGATTCACAGGACCTCAGTGTGAGCGAGGTAAGACCCAGCACTGCTTACACACTCACCGTCCACCTTCATGTTGTTACATGGTGATGTTACCGTGGTGACACTGATGTACACAATGCTTTGACTGGAATATCATTTGCTGATGAGATTTGTTTGTAACACTCCATGTAACACTGACGAACTGGAATCTGTTTCTGTAGAAATAACAGGAGCTCTGCTGGTGGTTGCTGTAGAGATCACTGAGTCTGGAGAACACATGGGGGGGTGCGCCGGGGGCAGGGGGTCTAGACACTGATTTTTTGTTCTAAAGGATGGTTGTATGTATGTTCTGAATATGGTTGTGAGAATGTTTGGACATTCTTGCTCAGGTCATGATGTTTCTTCTCCAGACTCTGGAGATATCTGGACAAGGCTCTGGAGGGTGTGTATGATAGCAAACATTAATCACAGCCATGGAGCAGGTACCGGACTTGGCAGGTGATCTGGAGTCTGTGGGATCTCCTGAGCATATGACTAGATACACACGGATCAGATCTGATCACATGGAGAACCTGAAGAAGGTGGTGAAAGGTAGAGATTGTGTTTTAGAGAACGTAGGTTTTGGAGATGGTAGTAGCTGAAGAACCGATGGTCCAGTCCCCCTGAGTTCAGATGAATCTAATGTCTGGAAGAAGGTGTGCTTTTGATTATGTGGGGCTCTTGAGCCTTTATGATTTGGCAGAATGGGGTCCAGAGAACATGGGATGTGTAAAGTCCTGGATTTGGAGATAACAGCACATGTTCCTGATTGTCTTAAGTTCCAAAGAGTACTTTGTCTGGAAAGTATGTCATTGAGAGTCCATGAAAAATGAGTTCTGGAATAACTGTGTTTCAGCAGTGTGTGTTTCCTGGAGCGTGTTTCCAGTTTCCAGTTTTTTTGGGTCATGAGGAGTAGAATGTGGAGACCAGGGGTTCTGGAGGCGTGTGATTTTGGAGGGTGTGTGTGTGGTTCTGGAGTCGAGTCTCGATGAGAAGGTTCTGTGCGTGTCCGTGAGACAGCGAGACAATGCGCAGGCCTCGGTTCTGTTTTTTCAGCTTGTTTTTTCCCCCAAGCTTCTTTTTGAGTTCTGTCATGTGTTTGGACCCGTCCCTCCGTACAGACCCGATTTAAGACAGATGTGCAGTAACAGGGTGTGTGAGCAAGAGATACACTGCTGAGTTTGTTTGGTACCATGTGCTTCTCATTACAATACATATTTACATAGAAATGCCCAAAACAAAACACGTCTGTCTCTACGAGGCCAGAACATTGAGTTTCACCCTGAGAAAGGAAACTGGAGTGTGTTCAGGAGGAGTGTGTTTCAGCAAACGTGTGTGTGTGTGTGTGAGTGTGTTTTAAAGGGAGTGTGTTCAGGAGGAGTGTGTGTGTTTCAGCGGTGGGTGTTTCAGGAGTGTGTGTGTTTCAGGAGTGTGTGTGTTTCAGCAAACGTGTGTGTGTGTGTGTGTGTGTGTGTGTGTGTGTGTGTGTGTGTGTGTGTGTGTGTGTTTTAAAGGGAGTGTGTTTCAGGAGTGTGTGTGTTTCAGGAGTGTGTGTGTTTCAGGGGGAGTGTGTGTGTTTCAGGAGGAGTGTGTGTGTTTCAGGAGGAGTGTGTGTTTCAGGAGTGTGTGTGTTTCAGGAGGAGTGTGTGTGTTTCAGGAGTGTGTGTGTTTCAGCAGGAGTGTGTGTGTTTCAGGAGGAGTGTGTGTGTTTCAGCAGGAGTGTGTGTGTTTCAGCAGGAGTGTGTGTGTTTCAGGAGGAGTGTGTGTGTTTCAGCAGGAGTGTGTGTGTTTCAGGAGGAGTGTGTGTGTTTCAGGAGTGTGTGTGTTTCAGCAGGAGTGTGTGTGTTTCAGGAGGAGTGTGTGTGTTTCAGCAGGAGTGTGTGTGTTTCAGCAGGAGTGTGTGTGTTTCAGCAGGAGTGTGTGTGTTTCAGCAGGAGTGTGTGTGTTTCAGGAGGAGTGTGTGTGTTTCAGGAGTGTGTGTGTTTCAGCAGGAGTGTGTGTGTTTCAGGAGGAGTGTGTGTGTTTCAGGAGTGTGTGTGTTTCAGCAGGAGTGTGTGTGTTTCAGGAGTGTGTGTGTTTCAGGAGGAGTGTGTGTGTTTCAGGAGTGTGTGTGTTTCAGCAGGAGTGTGTGTGTTTCAGGAGGAGTGTGTGTGTTTCAGCAGGAGTGTGTGTGTTTCAGCAGGAGTGTGTGTGTTTCAGCAGGAGTGTGTGTGTTTCAGCAGGAGTGTGTGTGTTTCAGGAGTGTGTGTGTGTTTCAGGAGTGTGTGTGTGTTTCAGGAGTGTGTGTGTTTCAGGGGTGAGGTTCAGGGGTGTGTTTCAGGAGTGTGTGTGTTTCAGGAGGAGTGTGTGTGTTTCAGGAGTGTGTGTGTGTTTCAGGGGTGAGGTTCAGGGGTGTGTTTCAGGAGTGTGTGTGTTTCAGCAGGAGTGTGTGTGTTTCAGCAGGAGTGTGTGTGTTTCAGGAGTGTGTGTGTTTCAGCAGGAGTGTGTGTGTTTCAGCAGGAGTGTGTGTGTTTCAGGAGTGTGTGTGTTTCAGCAGGAGTGTGTGTGTTTCAGCAGGAGTGTGTGTGTTTCAGCAGGAGTGTGTGTGTTTCAGGAGTGTGTGTGTTTCAGGAGGAGTGTGTGTGTTTCAGGAGTGTGTGTGTTTCAGCAGGAGTGTGTGTGTTTCAGGAGTGTGTGTGTTTCAGCAGGAGTGTGTGTGTTTCAGCAGGAGTGTGTGTGTTTCAGCAGGAGTGTGTGTGTTTCAGCAGGAGTGTGTGTGTTTCAGGAGGGTGTGTGTTTCAGCAGGAGTGTGTGTGTTTCAGCAGGAGTGTGTGTGTTTCAGCAGGAGTGTGTGTGTTTCAGCAGGAGTGTGTGTGTTTCAGGAGTGTGTGTGTGTTTCAGGAGTGTGTGTGTGTTTCAGGAGTGTGTGTGTTTCAGGGGTGAGGTTCAGGGGTGTGTTTCAGGAGTGTGTGTGTTTCAGGAGGAGTGTGTGTGTTTCAGGAGTGTGTGTGTGTTTCAGCAGGAGTGTGTGTGTTTCAGGAGGAGTGTGTGTGTTTCAGGAGTGTGTGTGTGTTTCAGGGGTGAGGTTCAGGGGTGTGTTTCAGGAGTGTGTGTGTTTCAGCAGGAGTGTGTGTGTTTCAGCAGGAGTGTGTGTGTTTCAGGAGTGTGTGTGTTTCAGCAGGAGTGTGTGTGTTTCAGGAGGAGTGTGTGTGTTTCAGCAGGAGTGTGTGTGTTTCAGCAGGAGTGTGTGTGTTTCAGCAGGAGTGTGTGTGTTTCAGGAGTGTGTGTGTTTCAGGAGTGTGTGTGTTTCAGGAGTGTGTGTGTTTCAGGAGTGTGTGTGTTTCAGCAGGAGTGTGTGTGTTTCAGCAGGAGTGTGTGTGTTTCAGCAGGAGTGTGTGTGTTTCAGGAGTGTGTGTGTTTCAGGAGGAGTGTGTGTGTTTCAGGAGTGTGTGTGTTTCAGCAGGAGTGTGTGTGTTTCAGCAGGAGTGTGTGTGTTTCAGGAGTGTGTGTGTGTTTCAGGAGTGTGTGTGTGTTTCAGGAGTGTGTGTGTTTCAGGGGTGTGTGTTTCAGCAAACGTGTGTGTGTGTGTGTGTGTGTGTGTGTGTGTGTGTGTGTGTGTGTGTGTGTGTGTGTGTGTGTGTGTGTTTGTGAGAGAGAGAGATAATACCCAGATGCTGAACCACTGGGAGTTTCCCACAGCTGTAGCTAAACAAAGAAATAAATGACATCACACACACCCCCAAATTCACACCTTTCCTGTTCATCTCTCTCTCTCTCTCTGCGCACGTGCCAGGTGTGAGGAGAACGTGGAGGCTGTTTGGCTTTCTGACAAATTTTGAAAGACTGCTTTTTTTCACCTTTTTTCTTTTTTCCCCTAGTGGTAAATGTTCCTCATAAACAAAATTAAACTTTTACAGTGAGAGAGAGCGGGCGGGGCACCATGGCCTCTGAGGCCGGTGTGGAGATTCTGTCTCTCCGGCATGGCGTCAGGTGTGTGCCAGGAGACGGAGTACTGATAGAAGAGGTGTTACTGGTGGTGGGAGAGCAGGTGTTGGGGTGTGGGAACATGTACTCGGCCTCCCGGATGAACAAGGCTGTGGTGGTGTTCCTAACAAAGACTAACCTGATAAGCACTTTAATAAAGACCGGAATCTTCGTTAGAGGATCTGCGGCCCAGGTCCCCCCTGTCCGTCCCAGCGGCGCGGGTGGTGATTTCCAATATGACCCGTTTATTAAGGACGAGGTGATTATGAAGGAGCTGGCCCGATTCGGTGAGTTTGTTAGCCCCATGAGAGATATCCCACTTGGGTGTAACAGCTCCACCGTCAGACATATCCTGTCCTTCCACCAACAGATCCTCGTGGTTTTAAATAATCAAGAGACACTTAATGTACATTTAAATTTTTAAACCAGCACACCAGCACAGACACCTAAAGATACCACACGAAAGCTGGCTCAGTGAGAGGTGCTTCACCTGCCATGCGAGAGGGTCGGGTTCGATTCCCAGCTCCTGGATGAAGTTCCTGTCCAAAACCCAGATAATAACGGGAGGGTCGTGTTCTGTTTCAGGGTCGCTTCTGTTCTCAGACCTGGGGTTGTTTATCTCATCCATGTGGAGTTGTTTATCTTATCATATATCGCTCAGTGGTTAAGGCATTGTTCTATGGTTCGGAAGGTCCTAGGTTCACCCACTACCACAAAGTCACCACTGTTGGGCCCTTGAGCAAGGCCCTTAGCCCTCATCCCTCAATTGCTCAGATGTATAATGAGATAAAGATGAGATAAGAGCATCTGCCAAATGCCTAAATGTTATCTGAGTCAAGTTGTTTATCTGATCCATGTGGAGTTGTTTATTTGACTGAGTCCAGTAGTTTAGTCAGTTCAATTCAATTCTATTTTCATATCGCTGTCAACAATGTTCATTGTCTCAAAGCAGCTTTACAGGATATGTCGTCCATGCGGAGTTTGTTTATGTTACTCAATTCAGGTTATTTATTATCAGAGTCGAACTGATTATCTTATCTACGTGGAGTCGTTTATCTTTTCTGATTTAAATTATTTATCTCATCCAATTTGTGCTGTTTATCTCGTCTGAGTGGAGTTTCTGATTATTCTGAATATAAACAGCTATTTCCAGGCGTATACACAACTCCACACCCAATAGCACATCTTAGGTCACATTTATTTATCAGAACTAGAAACTGGGTGCTTTTTAAAGACCCTAACCGATATAGACTGTGTTGTGTGTCTGTTCTAGATTGCAGTTTGTGCATGAACTTGTGATTTTATTCTACATGTTTACTGGAATTTAGAGCTGATTCCTCACAGAAATATGTCTATTCCATTTATACACGCGCACACACACACGCGCACACACACACACGCACACACACACACACCCACACAAGCACACACACACACCCTCTCCCAGAACACCTCAGACAGAGCCAAAACATGACTAAGATAAAATTCCACCTTACTGTATGCAGTAGTGTTTCTGTGTTTTAACTGTGATTTTCTGTGTGTGTGTGTGTGTGTGTGGGGCTGTGTGTGTCATGGGTGTGTGTGTGTGAATTTTCCAGACTACCGCACAGGCCCGTGTTTTGCAGCAGTAAGTAATCAGATGTGCCAGGGGCAGCTGACGGGGATAGTGTGCACTAAAACACTGTGTTGTGCGACGGTGGGCCGAGCCTGGGGCCACCCCTGTGAACAGTGTCCCGCTCAGCCTCAACCCTGCCGCCGCGGCTTCATCCCCAACCACCGCACCGGAGCCTGCCAGGGTACACACACACACACACACACACACACACACACACACAGACACACACACACACACACACAGACACACACACCAGCAATCTGTTGTGATTGTTTTACATGCCTGCGCAGCCAGGCAGTACAGGAGACGTTGTCAGAACACATACACACATGCCTCAGTGAACCACCCACACACACACACACACACACACACGCACACACACACACACGCACACGCACACACAATTAATATGTTATTGCAGGAAATTACTGTGAGATACCGCATGTAAAAACCTTTTTGATTATTAGAGTTTTTATAATCTCAGACTAAAATGTAAAAATGTTTTCCGTTATTCATTCCAGAGTAACAATTATATAATCTTTAATATTTAATACACATTTTGTTCATTTTGTGTGTTTATTTCTTAAGCAATAGAGACAGAACCTGGGATGTGATGCGCATGTGAAACCCGACTCAGCAGTGTTTAGAGCAACGTGTGTAGAGCGGCGTGTGTGTAGAGCGGCGTGTGTGTAGAGCGGCGTGTGTGTAGAGGGGCGTGTGTAGAGGGGCGTGTGTAGAAGGGCGTGTGTAGAGGGGCGTGTGTAGAGCGGCGTGTGTAGAGGGGCGTGTGTAGAGGGGCGTGTGTAGAGGGGCGTGTGTAGAGGGGCGTGTGGAGAGGGGCGTGTGTAGAGGGGCGTGTGTAGAGGGGCGTGTGTAGAGGGGCGTGTGTGTAGAGCGGCGTGTGGAGAGGGGCGTGTGTAGAGGGGCGTGTGTAGAGGGGCGTGTGTAGAGGGGCGTGTGTGTAAAGCGGCGTGTGGAGAGGGGCGTGTGTAGAGCGGCGTGTGTAGAGCGGTGTGTGTAGAGCGGCGTGTGTGTAGAGCGGCGTGTCGAGAGCGGCGTGTGTAGAGGAGCGTGTGTAGAGGGGCGTGTGTAGAGCGGCGTGTGTGTAGAGCGGCGTGTGTGTAGAGCGGCATGTCGAGAGCGGCGTGTGTAGAGGGGCGTGTGTAGAGGGGCGTGTGTAGAGGGGCGTGTGTAGAGCGGCGTGTGTGTAGAGCGGCGTGTGGAGAGGGGCGTGTGTACAGGGGCGTGTGTACAGGGGCGTGTGTAGAGGGGCGTGTATTTAGAGCGGCGCGTGTAAAGCGGCGTGTATTTAGAGCGGCGCGTGTGTAGAGCGGTGTGTGTAGAGCGGCGTGTGTAGAGCGGTGTGTTTAGAGCAGCGTGTGTAGAGCGGTGTGTTTAGAGCAGCGTGTGTAGAGCGGTGTGTTTAGAGCAGCGTGTGTAGAGCGGTGTGTTTAGAGCGGCGTGTATAGAGCGGCGCTGCTGTGTTTAGCCCCTCGTCTCTTTTTCATCACTTTATAAGCGACGTTGCTCCGTGTTTCACTTTGGGTCGCTGCATTACTGCGCTCATCTCTTCAAGTCTAGTCTCTCAGAAAATAAACAACAGTGAACTCTTTCTACAGTAGTGTTGCTCACTCAGTCAAATTAAGGTTTGTTTTCCTGAAGAACTCCTGCAGTCAGAGCCGTGACAGACACACGCCATTCTAACATACAGATTATTTAAAATGCTGTATGTCTTTAGTACCAGTACACCGTGCAACACCACTACACACACGCTGTAGCTCCTGTTATTAATAAATAAAGATAAAGTTACGGCGCCGCAGTGGTGTAGTGGTTAGCACTGTCGCCTTGCACCGCTGGGGTCCGGGTTCGATTCCCGGCCAGACTCGATTCCTGACCCTGTGTGTGTGGAGTTTGCATGTTCTCCCTGTGCTTGGTGGGTTTCCTCCGGCTTCTCCGGTTTCCTGCCACAGTCCAAGGACATGCATGTTAGGCTAACTGACGTTCCCAAAATTGCCTGTGTGATGGATTGGCACCATGATGTACCCGTCTCCCGGGATAGGCTCCACCCCCCTGAAACTCTGAATACAGGATAAAGTGGTATGGACGATGAGAGAGAGTGTGAGAGAGACAGTGGAATGCACTAATGCAACATGTGTCTGTTAATGAAGTTCGCCATCAGTGACAACATCACTAAATCATCCTCGGCCCCAGTCCTGCCCTAGATCCCTAGTCTGGGTAAAAGAGGTATCGACGTGACCTTTAACCTCTGGATCTCAGTGCATGAGCAGTGTGCGTTTGGGACCAGCCACATGCTGCTCGATTTGGCCCTCACACTCATTTCTGCAGCTGGGAAATTCCTCTAACGTCTGGCTGTCTGAAGCATGCTGAGGAGGGTCAGCAGACACCGTCCTCCCCGCGTCTCTCCCTCTCGCTCCCTCTATTACTCTGTCTCTCTCTTCATTTCTCTTCCTTCCACATTCTCTCTCCCTCTCTGTCTCTTCATTACTGTCCCCGTCCTCCCCTTTCTCAGCATCTCATTCACTTTCTTCCATTTTTCCTCCCTCTCTTGTTCTCCTGAGGCTCTGTCTCCAACATGTCTCTCTGCAAATCTGTCTCCTCTATCTGTCTTTTCACTCTTTACATTCCTTGTTGCTCTTATGTATCACCCTGTGTGTGAGAAAGAGATGAACAATGGCGTTCCTGTAGACACATTTATTCGTCCATGTTTGTTTCCTGAGATCATCCGAATCTGCATCATCAATCAACTACTACGTGTTTAAGGGCTGTTTATAGGGCTATACTTTAAATCTTTATTATTGCATTATTTAAATTGCTTCTATTTGTGTGTGTGTGTGTGTGTGTGTGTAGATGTGGACGAGTGCCAGGCCATTCCTGGGCTGTGTCATGGAGGACAATGCATTAACACGGTGGGATCGTTCGAGTGTAAATGCCCCGCAGGACACCGATTCCACGAGATCAGCCAGAAATGTGAAGGTGAGAGATGTGACTTTTGACCTGTTTTGGTATTTGTAAACCTTGGACTATATAAAGATGGTGATATCATTTGCTAATTCCACTCCCAGGTGTGTGAGGTATGTGTGAGGAGGAGCCTGGGGTTGTCTCCCAGCAGCATAGTCTGTGTAGATCGTCATTAAGATCAGAGACTGGAGGTGACTTTGGGAAACATGAAATCTGTTGTTGTAGTTGAAGCCAAGCTCAGTTTCCCTGCTTTTCTTGAGATAAATTTGTGTGAGATGTGCTCTGCTGCACACTGGCTCTAAAATCACATTTATTGTCAAGACTAATGATGGTGTTTAAGCTAAATGTGTGACTCAGGTTTTACCTGGTTTAGTCTAGGCCTTAAATTAGACCCAATCAAAGGCTCTCCTACCCTCATGTTCATGAAACATCTAGGATTAAACTCTGGCTGGCAGGATAAATGTCTGACTTGTAAAACTTAAATACTGTGCTATGTGCTAGTTTATTCGACACTGTAGACATGGACATGGAGTCAGTTCTGCTGTCAGCATTCGGCCACGTCAGCTTGTGACCGGCTTTCAATGACTTGAGGCCAAAACATGAGAAACACAGACATGAGGGGGAACTGAGATGTAAAGCAACCGATCACATCATCGTCCCGAACATTAACAGGAAGACTATTCCATAACTTTGGGGCTTTGTAAGAAAAAGCCCCGCCCCTGCTGTAGTTTTAATAATACGTGGTATCCCACTTCTGACAAGAGCAACTTCTGGTTGTGAAATTCGTCGGGAAACTAGCGGATGATACCGTACAGAAAACGACCATCAGAACGTTTCCCAATCAGAAGCCGTGGGTGGATAAAACCATCCGGGACGCTCTGAGATCTCACACTGCTGCCTATAACGGGACTTGCATTGGGGGACATGGACCTGTACAAGGCTGCATCTTATAACGTCCGGAAGGCGGTGAAAGAGGCGAAGTCACAACTCTAACAGAGTGACTCTAGGAGCCTGTGGCAGGGACTAAGGACAATAACGGATTATAAATCATCAACATCCGGTATGGCGAACGCGGACATGACTCTGGCAGACGAGCTGAACACCTTTTATGCTCGCTTCGAGGCTGCAGCTAAAGACGCTAGCGGTGCTAACGGCTGCAGACAGGAAGTCAGAAACGCGTTCATCATCTCCGAGCATGACGTGAGGAGAGCCTTCAGGAGAGTGAACACCAGGAAAGCAGCAGGACCAGACGGCATCTCAGGTCGAGTCCTCAGAGCCTGCGCAGACCAGCTTGCACCTGTGTTCACAGAGATATTCAAGCTCTCCTTATCTCAGTCGGTGATCCCCACATGCTTCAAAGAGTCCATCATTGTTCCTGTTCCGAAGAAACCACATCCTGCTTCCCTCAATGACTATCGACCTGTAGCCCTCACATCAGTGGTGATGAAGTGCTTTGAACGGCTGGTCAGAGACTTCATCATCTCTTCACTACCCAACACACTGGATCCACTTCAGTTCTTCGTCATACATCTCTCACTCACCTGGACAATAGAAGGGGGAATTATGTTAAAATGCTCTTCATCGACTACAGCTCAGCATTTAATATCCTAATTCCCTCCACACTCACCACCAAGCTGGAGCACCAGGGACTCGGCTCACCTCTGTGTCAGTGGATCTCCAACTTCCTGGAGCACCACAGGGTTATGTTCTGAGCCCTCTACTGTACTCTCTGTACACACACGACTGCCTAGCCTCTACCAACTCCACCACCATCATCAAGTTTGCTGATGACACCGTCGTGGTGGGCCTGATCACTGACAATGATGAGATGGCCTACCTGAAGGAGATTGGGAATCTGGAGAACTGGTGCCAGAGGAACAATCTCCTCCTGAACGTTAGCAAGACAAAGGAGTTGATAGTGGACTTCAGCAGAAAGCAGGAGAGGAACTACCAGACCCCCGTCATCAACAACAGCCCAGTGCAGAGAGTAGACAGTTTCAGATACCTCGGTGTCCACATCAAGCAGGACCTGTCATGGTCCTGTCACATCAACACCGTGGTGAAGAAGGCCCGACAGCGTCTCTACCACCTCAGACGCTTGAGAGACTTTAGACTGCCCTCCAAGGTACTCAGGAACTTTTACTCCTGCACCATAGAGAGCATCCTGACGGGAAACATCACGACCTGGTTCTGGAACAGCACCATGCAGGACAGACGAGCCTTACAGAGGGTGGTGCGATCAGCTGAGCGCATCATCCACACTGAGCTCCCTGACCTGCACTCTATCTACAGCAAGCGGTGCTGGACCAAGGCCAGGAAGATCATGAAGGACCTCAGCCACCCCACTAATGGACTGTTCTTTCTGTTGAGGTCAGGAAAGTGATTCTGCTCCCTGAAGACCAATACAGAGAGACTGAGGAGGAGCTTCTTCCCGCAGGCGATACGGTCTCTCAACCAGCTCACCAAACAGTACTGACTGACCCACTTTACACACCCACACTCATGCTTCTTGCACTCTCTCTGGACTCTTGGGACAATAATTGCACACCCTTCACACCACATCACTATTTATTCTATAGCACAAGTCACTTTAAGTACAAAACACTTTACCTGCACACCCCCTGGACATCTCTATTTATATTCCATATTTTTCCATACTGTACACCTAGCTTCACCTAGGCTTTATTATATCTCTTATATCAGATATATATATATATTTTTTTCTACATTTGCACCCAGGTTTTCTTATTTTCTTATTCTCTTATATTTGTTTTATATTTTTATTTTCTTATATTTTTCTTATTGTATATTTTTACTGTACATATATTTTATTATTTTATTCTTAGTTAAATCTATTTCTACGTTCTTTGTTATATTCTTTTCGTGTAAATAGTCTTAAATAGTTTTTATTCTAAGGTCAGGGCAGTCGCCTAAGCATTTCACTGCATATCGTACTGTGTATGACTGTGTATGTGAGAAATAACATTTGAATTTGAATTACTGACAAGCAGCCTGCATCCTTTGATGGAAGTGGGCGTGGCGGATCGTAAGACACTAGCAGTTCACTCAGATATGATGGATGAAATGAATGAATGAATGAATTATTTATATTTACATATCTCAACAATATCTTTTTAGAATGTTGGGAAATACAGTGCCTTGCGAAAGTATTCGGCCCCCTTGAACTTTGTGACCTTTTGCCACATTTCAGGCTTCAAACATAAAGATATAAAACTGTCATTTTTTGTGAACAATCAACAACAAGTGGGACACAATCATGAAGTGGAACGAAATTTATTGAATATTTCAAACCTTTTTAACAAATAAAAAACGGAAAAATTGGGCGTGCAAAATTATTCAGCCCCTTTACTTTCAGTGCAGCAAACTCTCTCCAGAAGTTCAGTGAGGATCTCTGAATGATCTAATGTTGACCCAAATGACTAATGATGATAAATAGAATCCACCTGTGTGTAATCAAGTCTCCGTATAAATGCACCTGCACTGTGATAGTCTCAGAGGTCCGTTTAAAGCGCAGAGAGCATCATGAAGAACAAGGAACACACCAGGCAGGTCCGAGATACTGTTGTGGAGAAGTTTAAAGCCGGATTTGGATACAAAACGATTTCCCAAACTCTAAACAAACCAAGGAGCACTGTGCAAATCTACCAAGACCTGGCCGTACTTCTAAACTTTCAGCTCATACAAGGAGAAGACTGATCAGAGATGCGGCCAAGAGGCCCATGATCACTCTGGATGAACTGCCGAGATCTACAGCTGAGGTGGGAGACTCTGTCCATAGGACAACAATCAGTCGTATACTGCACAAATCTGGCCTTCATGGAAGAGTGGCAAGAAGAAAGCCATTTCTTAAAGATATCCATAAAAAGTGTCGTTTAAAGTTTGCCACAAGCCACCTGGGAGACACACCAAACATGTGGAAGAAGGTGCTCTGGTCGAAATCGAACTTTTTGGCAACAATGCAAAGCGTTATGTTTGGCGTAAAAGCAATACAGCTCATGACCCTGAACACACCATCCCCACCGTCAAACATGGTGGTGGCAGCATCATGGTTTGGGCCTGCTTTTCTTCAGCAGGGACGGGGAAGATGGTTAAAATTGATGGGAAGATGGATGGAGCCAAATACAGGACCATTCTGGAAGAAAACCTGATGGAGTCTGCAAAAGACCTGAGACTGGGACGGGGATTTGTCTTCCAACAAGACAATGATCCAAAACATAAAGCAAAATCTACAATGGAATGGTTCACAAATAAACATATCCAGGTGTTAGAATGGCCAAGTCAAAGTCCAGACCTGAATCCAATCAAGAATCTGTGGAAAGAACTGAAAACTGCTGTTCACAAACGCTCTCCATCCAACCTCACTGAGCTCGAGCTGTTTTGCAAGGAGGAATGGGCAAAAATTTCAGTCTCTCAATGTGCAAAACTGATCGAGACATACCCCAAGTGACTTATAGCTGTAATCGCAGCAAAAGGTGGCACTACAAAGTATTAACTTAAGGGGGCTGAATAATTTTGCATGCCCAATTTTTCTGTTTTTTATTTGTTAAAAAAGTTTGAAATATCCAATAAATTTAGTTCCACTTAATGATTGTGTCCCACTTGTTTTTGATTGTTCACAAAAAATTACAGTTTTATATCTTTATCTACAGTCTACCTGAGCCTCCGCGAACAAACTGGACTTATGCTGATCATTCTCTGCTATCCGTTATCACCCAGATGAGGATGGGTTCCCTGTTGAGTCTGGTTCCTCTCAAGGTTTCTTCCTATTACCATCTCAGGGAGTTTTTCCTTGCCACCGTCGCCCTCGGCTTGCTCATCAGGGACAATCTGATCATTTTGATTCATACACATTGCATAAAAGCTTACTTCTTTTTATTGTGTAAAGCTGCTTTGCGACAATGTCAATTGTTAAAAGCGCTATATAAATAAAATTGAATTGAATTGAATTGAATCTTTGTTTGAAGCCTGAAATGTGGCAAAAGGTCACAAAGTTCAAGGGGGCCGAATACTTTCGCAAGGCACTGTAGAATAGAAATGGGTTAAGGATATTATGTTCAGTAACTCAAAGCCTCAAACATTAAGCCGCCACTGCCATACCAACCGAAAGGCCATCCAGGGCACGACATAACTAGCTGATTGTTATCCTCCTGCAAGAATTTCTGTTGTCAGCATTAAGTAGGAGGATGTTACTCAGCATTCTGTGTCCGTATGATGGAGGTGGCAGAAGTTGGACCATGTGAGGGGAAAAGAACAGACCTGGTTGTGGGGTCAGGATCAAGGTTCCAGGTCAGGATCAGTCAGAATTTCAGGAGTCAGATTCATGGTCAGGAGGAAGATCTGCCTGTGGATCAGACTCATGCACACTTCAGCATTATGGGATGTTGGGGATTAAAATCCTAGACTGTTTACACCCAGGAAGAAGATATTGGACATGATTAGGATCAGAATCAAGATTAGGATATTTAGGATATTTGGTCCAGTCATTATCAGGACCAACATTATTGAACTTTATTCAAAGAATCTGAAAACCCTTGATAATGGTACTTCTGGGATCAGAATGATTTCAAGTCAAACCAGGTCAAAATCTGATTCACAGATCACAGGTTAGGGCCATCAAAATTCACGGTTAAAGGTATTTAGTGCTTTGAAGTAAACTGAATCAAAGGCACCACGGGATCAAGGTCAAAGTCATGCTATGGTCAAGGTCAAGATCATGGTGAAGGTCACAGGGTTTCAGAGCTTCAAAATCATGAGGAATTCAGGGACATAGCATAGATCAAGGCAGGAGTTCTTAAAGGTTCACAAGTGTGGTCAGTATTAAGAACAGTGTTAACATTAAGGTCATGTGTGTGTGTTAGGATGGTCAGGGATTGGAGTCATGATCATGAATATTATGGGAATTTGTTGAAGGGGTTTCTCTAAAGTACAGTATGTGAAGAACTGCAGTCCAGAACGCTGAGCTATGTTGGATAAAGTCAAGTGAGAGGGAGGCGAAACTAACACCACTGCAGTTCAGAGTTTCATAAGTCTGGTTTCTCACTGATGGAGTTCTCCTGGTGCGCATGAGAGAAACTGCCCAGTCTTCACCTTGGAGACAGGAGACACACACTCTATCTCCAGCTGGTGTCTGTTTATAAGACTGGACAGAGAGGTTATTTTTAGTGCTGCTGCGCTGAATTCATAAGGGTTCATTATTGAGACTGTGCAGTCAGACTTCTCTAGTGCAGCGTGGATTAACGAAAAGAGGAACAGACCAGTAGACCAGCCATAACACACACCCACACCCACATTCATGTGGAGTGCGCTGGGTTGAGAGGAGTCGGCTCGGGCTGCTCTGCTCTGCCCAGAAATAACAACGCCATTCCCAGAAGCCCTGGAGACTGTGTGAACGAATTGTAGATGGGATCACATTTTTATTCCAAGGCCATCCTGGTTGGACCTGTCACGACGTCCTGGGGGGATCAGCATGTCTCAGTTATTCTGCCACAATCAATTCAATAAGGAGGGAAGTGAAAGAAATCCACAGAGCTCAGAAATCATCATCCCGAAATACCAGAACGGGGAACTGCTTCTGTGGTGTGTGTGTGTGTGTGTGTGTGTGTGTGTGTGTGTGTGTGTGTGTGAGTACGGAACTGCCAGTAATCAGCTAAAATGAATAAGCAGTTAAATGTGCTACAGTCATTTCTTGGTTTTTGACTTGTTTAAGTGAAGTGTTGATGATAAAATATAGACAAATTATCAAAGACCCAGACGTTGGAACTGGAAGAGCATTCTTAGAAAACTTGCTTCCTAATCATTCCTTTATATTTTTGCTTGACACAAATTCCAACAAATATGGTTTAACAGTACAAAAGTGTTAAGTTTGATGTCCTAAATGTCTATCGTTCCCTTGGTCATCCCTGAATGAAGGGAATGATGTGCAACAAACATGCTAACCCTGCTAGCGCTGCAGTCAGACATGCTCACACTGACTGTGAGAACGGTTGTGGATTATGACAGAGGGTTGCTGAAGGTGATCATTTGAATAATATCGTGTTCATCATGAGCGTATACTTTAACACAAAGTCTAATTTCCATTTCTTCTAAAGTCATTGACTAAACGCCTCTTTTCCTCCTTCAGATGTGGACGAGTGTTTGACAGTCCCCAGGTTGTGCAGCGGAGGCGAATGCTCCAACACCATCGGGAGCTACGTGTGTAAATGTCCTGTGGGATACGACACGGCTCTGGACGGATCACGTTGCATCGGTAAGAACTCGATCGGCTCTTCATTTATTTCTTCATTAATCGTGTCAAAAAACATGAAATTGTCTAATTTGTCCTTTGGCCTGTTTGGTTTGTCGAGTGTGATCATGCTAGTCCATAGACTCGTTAATGAGCAGAAACACAAAACACAACCAAACAGTAACCGCTGAGACGCACAGAGACGGCAGCGTTGACTTACATGCGTGTTCAGTCGGTCGAACAATCGTCTTTACTGTATGTCGGCTTTCACACAGGTAGTCTTCACTCAAGTCGTCCAGTTTTTTCTTTCTTTCTTTAAACCTTTATAAGCATAAAGCTCATATTATGCAGATCCTGTGCTATATTAATATTCTATATACTATGATAATATTAATGTTATTCAGAGGCTCACGCCCAGGCTCCTGTCTGTAATCATTTAAAAATCGCTTTCAATTGCAATATCTTTCATTGATGATTTTCATGATCCTACAAATGACATGGACTTATTGTTTTCTGCTCCTTAACTCAGAAGAAGTATATTATTAATAAAACCTCTATTATTTATCAGCTTGATGCAAATAACATCAGTTAGCAGGTGTGAGCTTAGACAGTTAGTTTATAAAGGGCATATAAAGTATCAAATGCAACTAGAAAAGTTTGTCTGTAACGTTAAACCGGTGGTCTATATTATATTACATTAATTTCAATTACATTTTATTTGCTTTTATTTCACAATGGTCATTGTTGCAAAGTGGCTTTACAAATCAAATGAGAATTATGAAAATGTGTGTGAAATGTGAGAAGATATGAACAGAGTCAGAATGATCAGATGGTCCCTGATGAACGAGTCGAGGGCGACGGTGCTGAGGGAAAAACTCCCTGAGATGGTGACAGGAAGAAACCTGGAGAGGAACCAGACTCACCAGGGAACCCATCCTCATCTGGGTGATAACGGAGAGCAGGGATTGATCTGCACTCATACTGTGTGTTAGGAGGCTGGAGGTTCAGTAGAACAGGAGACGTGTTTAAGTTCATATGGAGTCCAGTTGGTTATTGGAGACTCAGGTAGACTGTAGGAAACTCCAGTCCTGAACTATCAAGCGACTGCAGTCACGAGTCCTCAGAGGACAGCTGTCTGCATCAGCCGAGGACAGGACCGTCTTCATGGTGAAGTGGAACCATGAACCCAGTCACCACACGCGTCCCAGACAGACCACACGGG
>QNUK01001425.1:0-59269 GCA_013621035.1 Clarias magur | reverse complement strand
AAATGTTTGCTGAAATTTGAGGGGTGTACTCACTTTTGCAGGTGTTCATTGAACTCACATTCTGAGTTGACTCATGCACTTCAATGAAGGTTGGTATGAGATCAACAGGATGGTGGTCATTGTAGCAGGGCACTAGAGATGTCTTGGGACTGGGGATGATAATTGTGGCTTTAAAGCACATCGGAACAGTATCTGTACATCCTCTTCACAATCTTTCCAAAAATATTGTCTCCAGGATGTGCTCTGCATATGTCCCTCATATCAGTTATAGTAACAGTGAATACCGGCTTGTGGTTCCATCAAAACAGCCTAGATCAGTTCCAAGGTTATTGGTATTGCTAGCTAAATTGTCTCTCTCACAATATCTTGAACAGACTTATCAACAAATCAGAAACCAAAGTTCCATGCCTCCAGTTTGGATTTTGCCTGCCTGGGTCAAAAAAAATGTGGACATGATTTTCACAGCAAGACATTTTAAGGGGAGAATATAAAGCAGAAATTACACAGACTATTTTATTTTTATTGACCTCAATGCCCTAACCAAGACTTAGACATATTCACCTCACCAACATCCTGGTGCCAGAACCCAGAGCACATCTTATGGAATCATGCTCCAAGTGGCTCAGAGTTGCCCAGGGGACACAAGAAAAACCTACCCAATGTTTGTTTATTTATGTTATGGTTGAGCAGTTTATATGTCCATATATTAGATAAAGTATTGTTACTGTAAGATATTATAATAATGTAAGCTCTTCTTCTTCTTCTTCTTCTTCTTTCAGCTATTCCCTTTCAGGGGTCGCCACAGTGAATCATCTGCCTCCATCTAACCCTATCCTCTGCATCCTCTTCTCTCACCCAACTAACTTCATGTCCTCTCTGACTGCATCCATAAATCTTCTCTTTGATCTTCCTCTAGACCTCCTGCCTGGCAGTTCCAACCTCAGCATCCTTCTACCAATGTGGTCACAAACTAGTCCAAACCACCTCAGTCTGGCCTCTCTGACTTTTTCAACAAAACATCCATTGTAAGGTATTATAATCTAAGACGATTCCTGTGCCCTGAGAACTGCCCCTCAATGTGCTTCAGCTCAAAACTTATTTCAGACACCTAACAGTTTATATATAGGCATTGCTAAGATTCATTATTCATAAAAAAATAATGATGATGATAACAAATAAATAAATAAATAAATAATCATAATGTGGTATCATTTTTTCATAATAAAATGCCACTTTTTAAATAATTTAATAAAAAAAATGGAAACTCATTCTAAATTCATTACACATAAAGTGAAATAGTTCAAGTACTTTTTTTGTTTAAATATGATTATGGGAAAAATCCACTATTTTAAAATATTTTATGTATGCTTATATGTACAGTATGATTTTGCACAAGACAAACCATCTTTAGATTTCCTCACTAAACATAGTGGACTGCTTTTAATTGCTGTTGCCAGCTCCCCTGCTGTAATGGTGCATAATTTTCATATTGAAAGTCTGCTATGATTGCTGATTTATAATCTCTGCTAGATTGTTACAAGTTCATGTTTAATATCATAATTTAAAAGAACATGTTTTTCCCCCAGACACCCCAAAGTTTCTGGATGACAGAGTGGTATTTCTAATCATAAGACCAACAAAATATCATAATGCAACTTTATATTATACTTTATATTGCATAAGGTATTCCCTGTACCCCCCATGTCTTGCTTCTCAAATTAGAATTAATCTCTACGAGCACTACTTTAATTAGAATTAAAAAAACCTCTTCAATAACCTCCCTTAAAACATGGCTATACAATGTTACAGCATATCCTTTAGGATGAATTCGGCAAAGGTTAAATTTGTTGTGTTTTTTAACAGGCACTTATTATATTTCAGCCCCATACATAATGTACACTGTAATGTATTATTTCATAACTTTATCCAATGTTTCATAACACAGTGCAATTAAATCATTTTAAACATTCCCACATGCATGTGTGTTAGTGTTTGTGTAAGTTATAAATTATTTAATTACAGTTGTAAGTGGCTATAGCAAATATGAATCATAACACTTATATAATCAAGATTCAAAATGTTATATTTAATAGCACTGTATTATAAATAATAAAAAAAGTATTGCTATTAGATAGTATTTTACAGCGTACATTATATTTCTGGATGAAAATTATTATTACATTATATACTGTGTGTTATTTATAGACATTATCAGAAAAAGTGAAAAACATATATATATATTTTCATGAAAGCACATTGATTAATGCAGAGTCCACCTGGAATATTTGCAGAGTAATAATTAATTTAGTGCACCTCCTAAACCATGGATAAAACAGGGAATAAATAACTGGATTGATGGTCGAATTAAGACAAAACACGATTAAGACTATCTGAAATGTTTCTGCCTGAGTTTTAATAACATTATCTAATAGACTGTAAATAAAATATGGGAGTAAACACACCAAAAACACAGACACTAAAATGCCGAGGACTTTAGCTGCTTTTCTCTCAGATTTCATTGAGTGTGAGGTGATTGTCTGTGTTTTAGGCCGTGTGTGATTATTAAGCTCTCTGATAGCAGTGGCATGTTTCTTAGCAATCACAAAAACCAGAGTATACAATATGATTATGAATGAACATGGACATATAAATGAATATAAAATATCAATTACAGACCAGACCTTGGTCAAAGGGAGAACACACTCTCCAGGACACATTACAGAACTTTCAAAGTTTCCATTAAAATATAGGACTATTAAGGTATAGACCAAAGCTACAGACCAGTTAAAAACAATTACAACACAAGTGATCCTTACAGAGACCATGTTCATGTAAAGAAAAGGGTTTGAAAGAGCCAAATACCGATCCACAGCAATCTGAGCGATAGTGTAGTTTGATGTTGTGAGGAAACCACTAATCAGCCTGTAGATGGTACAGAAAACATTTCCAAAAATCCAGCATGATTCAATAGTCCAGATTAACATTAGTGGCATTACAAAAATGCCAACAAGGAAATCTGACACAGCCAGAGAGAGCACGAGCATGTTAGTCGGTGTGTGAAGCTGCTTGAAGTGAAAAACAGAGAAGATGACAAGCAGATTTCCACACACTGTTAGCAGAACCACAGCAGCTGAACACACGTACAGTAAGATATAAACTGCAGGAGATACAGATCTCTCTGGACAGGAGAAATGCTCACAGCGATCAGACTGGTTAAACTCTGTCAGGTTCATAAATGCATGTTTCACTAAGGTAAACAGGGTGTAAAAACTTAAACAATAACTGTGTAAAGTGATAATCAAATGGTTTATGACTCAAGCAGCTCTCGTTTTTATCCTTTAGAAAATTATCACACCTCCCTAATTTGAGTGACAACATGAAAAATAAGATGTAATGACTTGTTGGGCAGAGAGAGAGAGAGAGAGAGAATCCTTTAATCAGAAATTTTCCAAAAAATAAGGATAAATAATATAAGTTAATTTATCATTTATCTTAATCATTTTTCAGAGACTTCCATAAAAGACCCTTTTTTTTCTATATGGACTTGTGGAATTCTATAAAATATGTATTGGGTTTTGTAAATGTAAAAAAAAAAATTATATATATATATTAAATCCAGGGGTGACGTTCAACAGGGCTTGGCAACGTTTCTAGGAGTGGTAATCTGAAAGGCCCTATTAGCTGACAAGGCCTATGTTGTCGTTAACAATCAAAGTAATGGGTCATTATCAAGGTCCAGTTTCTTTAAACTGTTCACATCTAGATCAAACCATACTATTACTATGAACATGGCACAAAAAAGACATCTGGCCGAAGGGCTAAAGACTCTGTGGTTGAATCACTCAATGGGAAGGTTACAATTCATAAAAGTTCATATGTTCTGATATTCCGATACTTAAAGCAGCCCGACATCACCGTACATCCCAGAGATCAAAGATAAGCTTTTTTTTTTTACCATAAAAATAAATGAGGAGGTATACTAAGGCCCAATAAATCAAGGAGACACTGAGACAAACAGTATTTAATATACTTTTTGTTTATTGACATTAAGCTGACTTAAAAAAGAAACCTCCGGGAGATTAATGGATGAGGATGTTTACAGAAATAAGTTGAATAGCTGGGTGACGCCACTACCATTTAGATCCAAAAATCTGCTTGCCCAACAATTGAGAACAGGAAGTTAAGCGCTTTCCATCACTCCAACTGAGTCTGCAAAGGAAGCCAAAATGCAATAGCAATATGTGGCCTTCATAAAAAAGATATTTTAGAGGGGTCATGGAGAGTTAGCACCCACTTTGGAAGAAAACAAGTAAGGATGGTACCTGCCAACCATTTGGGTTCTTTCATCCACAAAAGCCAAACCAAGTCAGAATGGTCTTTGATTCAAGTGCCCAACTCTTTGACATTTCTCTCAACCATATGCTTCTCACAGGCTTCAACTTCAACAACTGACTTCTGGAAGAAGTAGAGGAATTATACTAGTGGAGAAACTGCACTCACTTCATGTGGTCTAGGCATTTAGTGGGAGATAAACAGTGATGCATTCACTTACTCTGTGTTATACGTGTTCTTTGACACACCCACTAAAGCTATTGGCCCTGTAGCATACTTGAAGGATGTAGAAGAAGATGGTCAAACACACATCGGATTTGTCATGGGAAAATCAAAACTCGCACCCTGATCAGAACCAAACATTCCATGACTGGAATTATGTGCTGCAGTTTTAGTTATAGAAATAGCTGAACGTATTCCATCTCCTTTCCTTCACCACAACCATCATCAACCATTCAATATGATCTGGTCATGTTCTTGCTGCTTTTAAGAAGCCAAGGGTTATTCCCATCCTCAAGAAACCCTGCCTGGACCCATCAGAAGTTAACAACTATCGCCCAGTATCGCTTCTCTTTTTTATTTCCAAAATTCTTGAAAGGACTTTTTTATAACCAAATGTCTATCTCTCACAGAACAACCTTAATGATTCCAACCAATCTGGATTCAAAATGGCACATTCCACAGAGATGGCCCTTCGGTCAGTCACTGAGAAGCTCCATGCTGCTAGATCGGCTAAACTGTCATCTGTCCTGATCCTCCTGGACCTGTCTGCCACACATTTGACACAATGAACCACAAGATTTAATATCTATATTTACATGCCTTGGAATCTGTGGAACAGCGTGGCAATGGTTTGCTTCTTACCTAGAAGATAGATACCTAGAAGGTGACATGGAGGGGATCTACATCTGCCCCATGCAGACTCTCTACTGGTGTTTCGCAGGGCTCAGTACTTGGTCCTCTTCTGTTCTTCCTCTATACACGGTCTCTTGCTAAGGTCATACCATCACATGGATTTTCATACCATTATTATGTAGATGACACTCAACTTATTCTCTCCTTTCCTTCCTCTGACAATCAGGTTCCCACCTGGATCTCAGCATGTCTAGCTCATCCTGGATGGCAGCTCATCAACTGAAGCTGAATCTGAGTAAAACCGAACTGCTGTTCATCCCTGGTGACTCATCCCCAGGTCAAGATCTTGTAATATCCCTGGACAACAATCAAATCACTCCTTTAGCCACTGCCCGCAATCTTGGGGTGACCGTGGACAATCATGTCATTTTCCCCACACATCGCTAACCTTACTCGGTCTTCTACATATCTTCTTTACAAATTCAGAAGAATCCGCCCATTTCTTCCTTCACAGGCTACTCAGGTCCTTGTTCATCTCCTTGTTATTTCAAGACTGGACTACTGCAACACACTCATGGCAGGTCTACCTCCAGGATTTGTCCTCTGCAACTGATCCAGAATGCAGCAGCATGTCAACCTTCTGCAATGTCAAGCATTTTCAACCTTCCCAAGTTCTCCTGCACCATCCCACTTAAATTGCCCAGCACCAATTTACCTCTCTGCTCTAATCACACCACGGACTGCACCACCTTCCCTCCGACCACTTTGTCCCACTATCTCTCAGGAATCGAGGGTAGCTTTCATCCAGACTATTTTCTGTTCTGGCATCTAGGTGGTGGAACGAACTTCCTCTAAATGTTCGTACAGCAGAGACTTTGATGATCTTTAAACAATGACTCAAAACGTATCCGTTTCTCCAATACCCCAAAAAACAATAACTCCTACAAAACTTCCACAAAAAACAAAATGAAAACAACAACAAAACAAAGTACAGATGGGCCCCATGTGACAGCCGAAACATTGGGCTAATGTATGCAAGAAAGGGGGAACCACATGAGGTGTGGCTAAGCCCCGCAACCGCATCCGATTTGACCAATCACCTGTGGGATGGACTGACTCAAAACCCTTAGGGACAAAACCCTAAGGTAACCAACAAGCAAACCTGCGACCAAACAGCTTCCTTTGTGCACATCAGGGAATAACTCCTACAACACTTACAAGCAGCTCTAGCTTCTGCCCTTGCAGGCGATACGCTGCCTCTGCTGACATCATCTACACTAAATATACATTCACCTTATACATTATGTGACTTCGACTATACCTAACTGTTGTCTCTCCTCTTCTGCTCTCCTGTTCTCTCTCTTTCCCTCTGTCAAGCTACACATGTCGTTCCTGAGCTGCCAGTGATCCAGACTCCCTCTGCCCTGTCTGGCCTGTCAGACTCATCCTGGTGTCCCGCTTCTGTTTGGAGATCTGGTCACATGGATCCCGTGTGTCTCTTTGGGATGTGTCTGGGGACAGTTTCTGGCCCTGACAGATGTTAAAAGCTGAGGACTTGACTTGGCTGCAGTCGCTAGATAGTTCAGGACTGGAATTTCCTACAAGTTTACCTGTCTGGACTCCATATTAACATCAACTGTTATACTGATCTGCCGGCCATCCAACACACAGTATGAATGCAGATCAATTCCTGCCTACTGTTTCACCCAAATGAGGATGGGGTCCCTGCTGAGTCCGGTTTCTCTCAAGGTTTCTTCCTATTGCCATCTCAGGGAGTTTGTCCTTGCCACTGTTGCCCTCGGTTTGCTCATCAGGGACTGTCTGACCATTTTGATTCATACACATTCACATTTCATACAAACTTCAATAATTCTTTTGATTGTGTAAAGCTGCTTTGCGACAATGACAATTGTTAAAAACGCTATACAAATAAAATTTAATTAATCAACTTTTCCAGTAAATAATACAGTAACTTCAATTTATAAAATCTCGCAGTAAAAAGGCCCAAAATATGCTTCATCCATAACAGTACAAAACATGTTAACATATTTGCAAATGGGAATTCAGTTGTTCCAAAATTATAGCATAGTTCTGCAATGTTCTCTATTAAGAACCATCTCGGACCATCAGACTGGGACAACCATTTAAATACGTAATTCCCTAGTCACAGCTTAAAATAAACAATGAAAAATGGAAACTGAGCATTTAAGCACTTTTACTGGTTTTAAACTTGTATTGTTCATTTGGCTTCATAGATGGACACAGTGTCATTATAATAAAATATTCACACCTTTCAACACGCCACACAAAGAAAGTCCTTAAAACTGAGCAGTGGAAGGAGCAAGAAATCTTCAAACAAGGTGGATGGAGTGTGCTTGTTTCCACAGCTAGGTCCTGGAAGCCATTTCCAGTCCTGAATCCAACAGAGAACACTGCTAAATAAGTAAGAAAAAACAGGGCAGTATTATCATGGTGGTGGCGCACCTAGATGTAACAACCCGGAGCTCTCTGTGATGGCATAGTTTTTCATTTTATTAGTAAGTGTTTCTGCACATTGTTACAATATCAAGAAACTTTGGCACAGCTGAGCTGAACTCCTCAGTTTTAGCAATGCTGTATACAACCTTGGCCCAATGTTTTCATCCCTCCCAAGATTGCTAGATCCCCACCAGGAAAGAAAAGACGTTGGATGAGGTACACTAGATACACTAATATAGCACATGCATATATGGTACAGGCTTATCCCCACTTGGGCCTGTCTGACCTTCTGTCACTTCTGCTACATTCTAGGTTTACCCCAAAGAATAAAACTGCTGGGCTCACTGTAAGGATTGTGAGATCATGGCCTGGTGATGCCATCCCCAGGCTCCAGGACTGCTCCTCCTCCACAGACTGGGAAATATTCAGGAATCATGAATGCCTCACTTGTGAGTTTTTGAATGTATACAACTCATGAGTCTCATTAGATGGCCTTTCTGTTCTATCTAGTGCAACAGCAAAAGACCTTGGTGTGACTATAGATTCTAGTCTTTCCTTTGAAACTCATTTATATATATACATACAGGGTGGGCCATTTATATGGATACACCTTAATAAAATGGGAATGGTTGGTGATATTAACGTCCTGTTTGTGTATAGTGTGCAAATGTGCATATATGTGCAAATGTGCGTTTGACATACTTGTCCGTTCTGTGTGTGCAAGAAAATGCAGAGGTGTTTTAGTCCAGTGTATTGGTTTGATTGAGAGACCGTATCACCTGCGGGAAGAAGCTCCTCCTCAGTCTCTCTGTATTGGCCTTGAGGGAGCGGAAGCGCTTCCCAGACCGCAACAGAAAGAACAGTCCATTGCTGGGGTGGCTGAGGTCCTTCATGATCTTCCTGGCCTTGGTCCAGCACTGCTTGCTGTAGACAGAGTGCAGGTCGGGGAGCTCAGTTCGGATGATGCGCTCAGCTGATCGCACCACCCTCTGTAGGGCTCGTCTGTCCTGCATGGTGCTGTTCCCGAACCAGGTTGCAATGTTTCCCGTCAGGATGCTCTCTATGGTGCAGGAGTAAAAGTTCCTGAGCACCTTGGAGGGCAGTCTAAAGTCTCTCAGGCGTCTGAGGTGGTAGAGACGCTGTCGGGCCTTTTTCACCACGGTGTTGATGTGACAGGACCATGATAGGTCCTGCGTGATGTGAACACCGAGGTAGCGGAAGCTGTCCACTCTCTCCACTGGGCTCTCGTTGATGACGGGGGTCTGGTAGTTCCTCTCCTGCTTAGTGCAGAAGTCCACTATCAGCTCCTTTGTCTTACTGACATTTAGAAAAAGGTTGTTCCTCTGGCACCAATTACCTGGCATTGGATTACCTCATTTAGGTTTAATAGGGCTTCATCTTCTACTATGTATCCCCTGGGCATTTTATTCCAACAAGGCATGACATCATATCTATAGGGGCATGTTCCATTTCTAAACTATTAAAGCACCAGGTTTGTTTCTTACAATATTTACATCTGTAAACATTACAAACATGCTGTATTCATGAGCCTAATACAGTTTAATCAGTCTGATCGCTGTGAGCATTTCTCATGTACAGAGACATCTGTATCTCCTGCAGTTTATATCTTACTGTACGTGTTTTCAGCTGCTGTGGTTCTGCTAACAGTGTGTGGAAATCTGCTCGTCATCATCTCCGTTTTTCACTTCAAGCAGCTTCACACACCAACTAATATGCTTGTGCTCTCTCTCGCTGTGTCGGATTTTTTCATTGGCTCTTTAACAATGCCGTTAATTTTAATCTGGGCAATCGAGTCGTGCTGGATTTTTGGGACACATTTCTGCATATATTTTATGATGACTGGCTCCTTCCTCATGAGCTTATCTACTTATAATATCGCTCTGATCGCTGTGGATCGGTATTTGTCTCTCTCAAACCCATTTCTCTACACAAACACAGTCTCTGTAAGAAACACTCGCGTTGTAATTGTTTTCGACTGGTGTGTAATTGTAGCCTATAATTTAGCACTTTTTTATTTCAATGGAAATTTCATGAACTATGAACTGTGTCCTGGAGAGTGTTTTATCTCTCTGAATGAGTTTTGGTCAGTAACTGATCTTATATATTCATTTGTTTTTCCACTTTCTGTCATAATCATATTGTATACTCTAGTTTTTGCAATTGCTAAGAAACATGCCACTGCTATCAGAGAGCTTAATAATCACACACGACCTAAAACACAGAAAATCACCTCACACTCGATGAAATCTGAGAGAAAAGCAGCCAAAGTCCTCGGCATTTTAGTGTCTGTGTTTCTGTTGTGTTTACTCCCATATTTTATTTACAGTTTTTTAGGCAATGTTATTGAACTTCCACCTGAGTTATTTCAAAAAGTCTTTATCATGCTTTATCTCAATTCCACCATTAATCCCATTATTTATGCTTTGTTTTACCCGTGGTTTAGGAGATGCATTAAAATCATCACAACTTTGAAAATATTCCAAAGAGACTCTGCATTTATCAGTGTTCTTTCATGATAAGCCTTTTTTTAATTATTAAATGAATTGTGGTTTATGATTTATTGAAAAGATTACAAATGAAGTCAATAAAGTGAATCATACTAAATTAATGAAGTAGCATCAAACACAAACTGTTTTTTCAAAAGGCAATGTGTTTGCTTTTATTGTTTTTTTGTTTTTTTTTTTACTTTACATTTGGCATCATCCAAAACATGGGGCACTGTTCTTATGTAGAGCATTGTCATTATGGAAATGTATTTCATAACAGGTAATCTTTATCAGGATAAAGCGGTATAGATGATGAGTGAGTGAGTAATCTTTATTCTAGACAGAACTAAGATAATAGTAAGAAAAAAATGAACCATAATATTTTCTTTTTTTCCCTGAACATTTTAAATATGAGATATGCTTTTAGACATGAAGGCATATCTCATATTTAGAAACATGTTTTTTTTTTTACTTATATTTACAGTAATGTGCAGTTTTGTAGATTACAATTTTGAGAAAGAAAAGAATGACTGCGCTTCGTGTGTATATTATTAAACGTACCAATCAAAGGTTTGGACACACATTCTATTTACATATCCTTTCTTGATATATATATATATTTTTTCCTACATGGTAAAATGAGGCTGAATGCATCCAAAATATATGATAATCTCTTTTAAACATCTTAATCATCTGTTAAGATGCATCTGTTACTTATGCCGTGCAAAGCCTTCATATTGGCTCTAATATAAGGTTCTGTTAATTGGTGATCTCTGAGCTGCTATGTTTCGGATGATCCTTATTAGAAGCAGTTTCATCATGTTGATGGGATTTGCAAATACAAATACAATACAATAGTCAAAATAACAATGATAAAAATGTTTGTTATCTTTGCTTAATTACTTAACTCCATATGTGTTATTTAAGAACTTCTGAGGATTTGAAGTATTGTTCTAGAACATTGTAGAAATTAAAACACTAAACAAAAAAAAAAAAAAAACTATATATATATATATATATATATATATATATATATATATATATATATATATATATATACATAATACATACATTTAAAGGTGTGCCTAAACTTTTTCTTTTTTTTTTTTTGCATTAATGCACATATGACTTAAATACAAACCTAAGTAATCATTATCACCATAATCCTAAAATTTAGTTTACTTGCAACCATACTTGAAGATGGAAAGCAGGGTTATGAATAAAGATTAAATGTGTACAGTTGGAGTACACAAATAAGACATAAAGCTTGCTGACTAGCTTAGTTAGTTACCATGCTTATGAAAACTTTATCCCCTCCAGGAAAGAAAAGACGTTGGATTTATTAAGCACAGTTAAAACCTGCAAGCGCTCAAATAATAATGCCGAAAAAAGTCTAACACCATGGCTAGATTCCACAGAGGGGAGAAATTCTTTCTTTCATCCTGATTTTAAATGATGTATAAAGGAAAATAATAGTTCTCCTTGCACAGTTTCTTTTAGAATCAGAAAACACTTGAAAACATTTGATGAATAAATTATGTTATCAAAGATTCAGAGACATGTACTGTATCAGAAGTGTGTCTGCTGTTTTATAAATCAAAAAAATACAACTCTGAAAAGTATCACAAGCGAGCATATTGACATGCAGGAAGATCAGACGTTCGTCATTCTCCAGATGTGCAAAGAAAAGGATTTTATAAAGTCAAAAAAGAAAAAAAACTCTACACATCCAAATAACGCAAAAGCTCTCAACAACGTGCAGACACAACAAGTAGTAGGAGGGCACACAAATTATAACAGTAAACCAGTAAACTGAGACATTTAGAGTATTGTAGGTTGCCACTTGAATGCTACAGTATCACATGAGAATGTAGTATGAAGGTTGAAGTGAATTAAGTGCATAAAAGTGCATAATGTAAACTGCGATGCTAAATAGCAGCATAGAGATGCATGATGTATCTCATGGGTATTCATGATTTTGTTATATTAAATGTAAACATGTCTATGGAACCATTTCGCGGGAGTTGATAAGTCTAAGAATTGTGAAGAACCACCATTTTAGAATTTAAATAAAAGATGTTGTGCTCCGCAGAATATCCACAGATGGTGCATGAAAGGACTTTATTTATAGCCAGACCAAGTACAACAAAGAATTGTATATAATTAGTTCGCCTAAAACAATATTGTTTCCAGTGCTGAAGCAAACATGACTTTTATTTTGTTTTACACTAGATCCTTTATGATGTGTGTATATACACTTTAAATGTTCTAAATCATACTTCAAAATTCATGATAAAAAGTTTGCTATATAGTTTTTATAATGTCTAGACAGGGGCAAAACAATGAAAGACATGGCAATGCCATGCTTTAAATGGTCTTAAAATTAAAGTATGCTATCTGATAGTGTTAACTATGCGAATGTGCCGATTTGTAAATATGTCATGTGTATGATGTGGTCGTCTGTGATGGGCTGGTGCCTAAATCTGTTATCACTCCTTGCTAACGCTGAAGGCTCCCTACATACGCCGCCCCCTTCTACAGGTGTGCGAAGGGGGTGAGGCTACCGCGAAGGGCCGCCTGGAGATAATTAACATTAATGGACCCTCGATAGCACAGCAAAGAGTCACGCGGTCAATTTATTAAACAGAGTGTCATGCGAGTGGAGCAATATTATGCACCCTAGAGAATTGAACCCTTTCATGCATAGTGGTCACTACAGTGGACAGCTATTCAAAAGCATATACAGGGGTTTTGTTGTTATCGTTGCATATAGGCCAACACGGTGGATGCTTCTGCATCATCCCATACATTTCCACCTATAGGCCAGTCATGGTAAGTGCATTTTTTTTCTAACCCAAATCCAAGATGGCCAATAGGATATCAGAAATGCAGAATATGCCAGGAATATCTTGTAAATCCTTCTATAGCAGGACACCCTTGTACGTAAAAAAAAATATCCTGGCATCAAGTAACATCTAAGAATTAATATGATTGCCAAAATTTCCAAATATTTATTTTGTGCGTGGATAAATTTGCAATTAATCTCATGTCCACTAAATTGGACGTCATGCATCACTGGCTAAATTTGAACTGCAACTCATACTAATATAGTTGCAAGCAACGATGACTGAGCACCAAGCACCCTGAGCATCGCCCCATCCCCCCCCCCGGGTGCACCGCACAATCTGTGTGTTATTTGAGTGTGTTAAGACCTACAAAAAGCCATCGCCGTCCAGGTGCACCACACAACTTACACACATGACACACTATATAGGGCTGATGTCAGTTTGGGCCCTAAATATGTTGAGTGTGTGTGTGTGTGTGTGTGTGTGTGTGTGTGTGTGTGTGTGTGTGTGTGTGTAACATTTGTGATGTATACGTGTGTAGAATAGGCTGCAGATGCTGGAAAAAAAGTATCACAGTATGATGTACTATCAATGTGATGTGATGTCACTGAATGTGATGTCACATAACAGGATAGTGGAGCATATACCATCTGAGTCAAGTGAGGATGCTGTCAGTAGCAGTGATGAGAAAAGGGGGAGAGATCAGGATTAGTCAATGATAGCAGTAATGATAGTGGATCTGAGGATGAGGATGCTGAGGGAGCTGAAGATGATAGGGGAGCTGAGGATATAATACCAGACAGAGCTCTGGGACAGAAAAAGTTCAGAAATGCCTGGAAAACCAAAGACAACCAGTTTGAGGGTGACTTGCCTTGTTTTCTAGGGTAGTGGAAGGTAAATGTTAGTGGAACAAAGCCAATAGATTTCATTATCTATCTATTTCCTGAAGACCTGTTGAATGATATTGTGCACAATACCAACCTGTATGCGCTCCAAAATGGAAAAGACAATCTGTCCCTGACAAAAGGAGAACTGAAATCCTTCCTGGGAATAAATGCTATAAATGCATACTTCTTTGGTTCAAATGTCAAACGCATGGTGTCCACCTGAGTGGACATATTTGTAACTCCATGAAAAATAGTTTTTTTCAAAAAATTTCAACTGCATTTTATTTTCAAGCCTAGAGAGGAATGATAACACTCAGGAAAAAAAATCTTGAATGAGGTTCTCATAATTCATGCAGGAAAGGGTTGGCAAGACCGGAATGCCGCTCTTTGATCTCTGCGAGAGGACAGTGAGGAAAGACCTGCTCGACCTCTCGCTGCACCTTCTCTCCTGCACGGAGCCTGCCTTCGCATCCCGCCACTGAAGAGGAAAAGGCCACAGTGAGGCCTGCGTCAGGGTCCCTAATCCCAGCAGGGAAAGCCGCCCAGATGACGGACGTCAGGAAGAGACTCCTACCTATCGCCACACCTAGAGAGAGCTGGGAGGGACTGGTATTGGCTCGTGTTCAGCAATAAAGGTCGCCATTATGGGAGCGTGTAGGAGCGCTACCTCCTCCTGCTCCACTCTGGCCACCGCTGCCTTTCGCCAATCTTTACTCTCTTCTTCCCCTTCTTTCAATCCTATCTGCTTTAACCCTTTAATTCCCCATTTTATCCAAATAAGACCGTAAGACCTTGTCTTGTGTCCTGTGTCTGTGGTCCTACACATGCCCAGAGTTGATGTGTATAATTAAACAATTAAAAATTAAGAAAGGGCTTTTCAAGATCTTCTGTAAATTTAATTCTACAGGGTGGGCCATTGATACGGATCCACCTTAATAAAATGGGAATGGTTGGTGATATTAACGTCCTGTTTGTGGCACATATTAGTATATGTGAGGGGGGCAAACTTTTCAAGATGGGTGGTGACCATGGTGGCCATTTGGAAGTCGGCCATCTTGGATCCAACTTTTGTTTTTTCAATAGGAAGAGGGTCATGTGACACAACAAACTTATCGGGAATTCCACAAGAAAAACAATGGTGTGCTTGGTTTTAACGTAACTTTATTCTTTCATGAGTTATTTACAAGTTTCTGACCACTTATAAAATGTGTTCAGTGTGCTGCCCATTGTGATGGATTGTCAATGCAACCCTCTTCTCCCACTGTTCACACACTGATAGCAACACCGCAGGAGAAATGCCAGCACAGGCTTCCAGTATCCGTAGTTTCAGGTGCTGCACATCTCGTATCTTCACACCATAGACAATTGCCTTCAGATGACCCCAAAGATAAAAGTCTAAGGGGATCAGATCGGGAGACCTTGGGGGGCCATTCAACTGGCCCATGATGACCAATCCACTTTTCAAGAAACTGTTCATCTAAGAATGCTCGGACCTGACACCCATAATGTGGTGGTGCACCATCTTGCTGGAAAAACTCAGGGAACGTGGCAGCTTCAGTGCATAAAGAGGGAAACACATCATCATGTAGCAATTTCAAATATCCAGTGGCCTTGAGATTTCCATTGATGATGAATGGCCCCACTATCTTTGTACCCCATATACCACACCATACCATCACTTTTTTTGTTCCAACAGTCTTGGAGGGATCTATCCAATGTGGGTTAGTGTCAGACCAATAGCAGTGGTTTTGTTTGTTAACTTCACCATTCAAAAGTTTGCCTCATCACTGAACAAAATCTTCTGCGTGAACTGAGGGTCCTGTTCCAATTTTTGTTTTGCCCATTCTGCAAATTGTGTGCGCCGATCTGGGTCATCCTTGTTGAGATGCCGCAGTAGCTGGAGTTTGTAAGGCTGCCATTTGTGAGTAGCTAATATCCGCCGAAGGGATGTTCGACTAATGCCACTCTCCAGTGACATGCGGCGAGTGCTACGCTGTGGGCTCTTGCTGAATGAAGCTAGGACAGCCACTGATGTTTGTTCATTAGTGACAGTTTTCATGTGTCCACATTTTGGCAAATCCAACACTGAACCAGTTTCACAAAACTTAGCAAGCAGTTTGCTAACTGTAGCATGGGAGATGGGTGGTCTCGTAGGGTGTCTTGCATTGAAATCTGCTGCAATGACCCGGTTACTGCGTTCACCAGATATCAACACAATTTCGATCTGCTCATCACATGTTAACCTCTTCAACATGTCAATGGCTGTGAACAAAGAGAAACTTATTTATTTACTTACTTATATATGATATTTCCTCCACCATCCTTTATAGTTGGGATGATGTTTTCAGTATGATGTGACCTTTTTACATAAAATATGCTACTGTAGTTTTTTTCAAATAGGTCAATCTTAATTTCTTCAGAGCACATTGTTTTGCCAATACTGCTGTGGAGTGTGCTGTTTCACAAACTTCAGGAGTGCAGCAATGTTTCCTTTAAAACGCAGCAGCTTCCTTTGTGATGTCCTGGGTTTTGACCATTGGATTGACCAACACATTGGAATTTGGAAAGTTTTACTTGTGCATTGCATAAAGTGGATGGAAAAAAATATTACCTCAGCATTTTTCAGCACAAACTCAAGTAATCAGATAGCTGTTTGAAATTTGGACAAAATTAAGTGTTTTAACTCTAAGATCTAAAACAGATTTTTGACTTATGTAATTATTAAAAAAAAAAGTAAAACCCCTTAAAAAAAGAAGGTACTTTTGAATTTTACTGTTTAATATGTTTGTTTAATTTTAAAAGTGCATTGTTTTTATATGATTCACAACATTTTCCTTCTATCACGTATGTTATCCTTCTATCTAACGCATGTTAAACAATCATTCTGCCCCAAGCAAAATTAATTCTTATTTGAAGCTTCTTTAGCAATCCTTTACTTCCTAAAAATATTCCTATTATAAAATGTAATACAGTAAATATTTCAATTGTAATTTGTTACAGGAGTTTAAATAAGATATAATACAATATATGTATTTTGAAAGATCAGAATGAGTGAGGGGAAAAAAAAACTTTTCATGAAAGAACATTGATGAATGCTGAGTCTTTTTGGAATATTTTCAAAGTTATTATCAATTTAATGCACCTCCTGAACCACAGGTAAAACAGAGCATAAATTATTGGATTCATTGTGGAATTAAGATAAAGCATGATTAAAAGTTTCTGAAATGTTTCCAAATTTACTTGAATAACACCACCTAATAAATTGTAAATAAAATATGGAAGTAAACAGACCAGAAACACAGACACTAAAATGCCGAGGACTTTAGCTGCTTTTCTCTCAGATTTCATTGAGTGTGAGGTGATTTTCTGTGTTTTAGGCTGCGTGTGATTATTAAGCTCTCTGATCGCAGTGGCATGTTTCTTAGCAATCACAAAAACTTGAGCATACATTATGATTATGATAGTAAGTGGAAATATAAATGAATATACAAGCTCAATTACAGACCAATCGTTCAGATAGTAAAAGCACTGTCCAGGACACATTACAGCACTCATAATGGTTTTGTTGTCACAGAAGAATGCTATGACATAGCTCAGACTTAAACACCAATGAAAATGAATTACAATGCACATGGTCCTTTTATTGATTTTGTTTATGTAGAAAAATGGGTTTGAAAGAGCCAAATACCGATCTACAGCAATGAGAGCGATGTTATAGATGGACAGGTTTCCAAGAAAAAAAGAAGTAATTATCCAACAGATGCAGTAACTCCTGTCGAATATCCAACATGACTCAATTGTCCAAATAATTGTTGGCAGCATGACAAAAACACCGATGAGGAAATCTGACACCGCCAGTGAGAGCACAAGCATGTTAGTCGGTGTGTGAAGCTGTTTGAAGTGAAAAACAGAGATGATGACCAGCATATTTCCACACACTGTTAGCAGAACCACTGCAGCTGAACACACGTACAGTAAGATATAAACTGCAGGCGATACAGATCTCTCTGGACAGGAGAAATGTGCACAGCGATCAGACTGATTAAACTCTGTCAGGTTCATGAATACAGAATTTTTGTAATATAAAGTCATTACAATGTCATGTAGAGTCTCAGAAATTGGAAACTACCATTTTTAAAACAGTAATGTCAAATAACTTATGGCTCAAGTAGCTCTGTTTTTATAGTTGAGAAACTAAACACACCCCCTTTCTTTGAATGACAGTATCACACACATGATGTAATGCTTGTGGCCAGAGAATGATGAAATGCAGCAAACCCAATAAATTGCATTTAACATAACCTTAAAAATCTAAAACATCTATAAAGTTATCTTTACTTTCATTAACAGTGACATTTAATATTGACAAATACAAAGATGTCTGTATTATTATTAGTCATTTAATATTTTGTGTTTTGTATTGAATATCCACAGTGATATATATTATTTTTGCATTAATTGCAGAAAAATGCTTAATAATTTAATCTTATTGCACATCGTTTGAACTATTTTTTTATAGCAGCATTAAGTAGATTTGTTGCAATAGGATAAAAAGTGTTTTTTTTTATATCTACTAGTTCTAGTTTGTAATGCTTTATACCGTCTGCCCGATGGCAGTAGATCAAACAGTTGATGGCCCGGGTGTGAATTGTCCTTTACAATTCTATTTGCTAGTTTAAGGCAGTGGGAACTGTGTAAGTTTTCCAAGTTAATGAGAGGGCAGCCAATGATCTTCTGGGCAGTTGTAATGACCCTCTGCAATGCCATTCTCTGGGCCACAGTGCAGCTGCTGTAACATACACGTATGCAGTTTGTCATTATACTCTCAATGGAGCATCGATAAAAAGACACCAGCAGTCTCTGGGAGATGTTGTTCTTCCTGAGCATTCTCAGGAAGTGCAGTCTCTGATGGGCCTTTTTCACCATCTCGAAGGTGCTTACACCCTAACTTAGATCCTCCTCAACATGTCCTCCCAAAAAGCGGAGGTACAAAACCCTCTCTACCCAGTCCCCACTGATGAACAGTGGTGAAACGTCCATTTTTTTCCTATGATGACCTCCTTAGTCTTAGAGGTGTTGAGGAGCAGATTATTTACTCCACACCAGGCTGTTAGCCGTTCCACCTCATACCTGTAGACTCGTCCCCCCCAAAGATGAGCCCTACTATAGTTGTGTCATCTGCAAATTTGACAAGGCTGTTACTATGCTGGACAGTTATACAGTCGTAAGTGTACAAGGTGTAGAGCAACGGGCTCAAAACACAACCCTGTGGTGAGCCGGTGCTGAGGCTGATGGCCGGCAATGTATGTGGGCCCACCCGCACCCTCTGACTGCGACCACACAGAAAGCTCCTAATCCATATGCAGATGGAATATGGAAGTCCCAGGTCCACTAGTTTGTCCATCAGTTTGTAGGGGAGGATGGTATTAAACACAGAGCTGTAATTCACAAACAGTAGCCGCACATAGCTTCCCGGGTGCTCCAAATTGGATAGCGCAGCCGGGAGAGCTGTTAATATGGCGTTCTCTGTGGATCTGTTCGCCCTGTATCTGTTCGGCAAAAAAGTAGTTCAGCTCCTCTGCCAGCGAGGCATCACCATCAGCAACACCAATGTTGGTCTTGTAGTTGGTAAGATCCTGAATTCCCTGCCACACCTGCCTGCTGCTGTTACTGTCCAGATCTTCCTCGATTTTCCTCCTGTACCTCAACTTAGCTTCTCTGATGCCTCTCTTTAGGTTGGCTCGGGCTGTGCTGTAGATAACCATGTTGCCAGACTTGAAGGCGATGTTTCTCTCCTTCAGGAGCTGCCGAACCTCCTTGTTCATCCAGGGCTTTTGGTTGGGATAGATCCGTATGCGTTTGTCCACTGTGAAAGTTTCTGTGCAGTTCTTAATGTAACAGAGAACACTGTCCATGAATACCTCCAGGTCTGGATCTTCAAAGACATCCCAATTTGTCCTGTCAAAACAGTCCTGTAGCTGCTGCGAGGCTCCAGCAGGCCATGATTTTACAGTCTTTGTAATTATAAGAGCAGTTTTTTTTTAGTCTTACCCTGTAGCCTAGCTTGATGTTTGAGTAGACCTTGTCCAGTGTGTTTGTTCCCCTAGGAGCACATTTTATATGCTGGTGAAATTTGGGGAGCACTAACTTTAGGTCTGCCTGATTAAAGTCACCTGCTACGATGTTTACAGCATCAGGATACATGCTCTGCCATCTGGTCATGCTACCATGTAAATGTCCTATAGCCGAGCTAACATTAGCATCCGGTGGGATATAAAAAGCAGTTATCATGACCACATTAAACTCTCTCAGTAAGTAAATGGGCCTGCATTTAACAGTCACATACCCCAGGTCTGGGGAGCAGTGGCTGTCTACAGTCACTGTGTTAGTACACCAGTCGTTATTGACATAAACACAGAGCCCCCCCTCCTCTGCTCTTACCGGAGTCCCTTATTCTGTCATGGTGCTGTGTTGTGTAGCCTGCTAGCTTGATAGCAGAGTCCTGGATGAGTGGATGAAGCCAGGTCTCTGTGATTTAACAAAATACAGCTGTCCTTCACGATGGTATTAGACGCCACCTGTAACCTCAGTTCATCCATCTTTTTGATAAGTGATCTGGTGTTTGTCATAAAGAGGCTGGGAAGCGTTGGTCTGTGTGGCTGGCTCCGTAGCCTAACTAGCACGCCGGCCCTGCAGCCTCGCTTCTGCTTCCTCTCCCTTCGCTGCCTTCGCCTCCTTACCGTAGGGATGGTAATCCATGGAGAGCCGAGGCTTCTTGCTATGTCCACTGGGATCTTATTTGCGCATAGAAACTCGGCTGTAATACTCTGTTTGCAACAGACTCCTATCTTGAGAAGATCAGGCCGGCTATAGATGTTATTTGCCCAAGAGGATGTACTCAGGACGAAAAAAAACACAAGAATCTAGAGTAGCACTGTGCCGCTGCAACAGTGTGGTGCCGCCATCTTGCCATCTAGACGTGCAATCGTATATTTTTAATGTTATTTAATTATTTGAACACACACACACACACACACACACACAGACACACACACATATATAGGGGTTGGGCAATGAAACTGAAACGCCTGGTTTTAGACCACAATATTTAATTAGTATAGTGTAGGTCCTTCTTTTGCAGCCGATACAGCATCAACTCGTCTTGGGAATGACAGATACAAGTCCTGCACATTTTGAGCCATTCTTCTTGCAGAATATTCGCCAGGTCACTATGTAATGCTGGCAGAGTTAAACATTTCCTGACTCACTCCGCCAAAACACCCCGAACAAATTCAACAGGAGTAAAGGTGAATGCAAGAGGAAGCTGTCGGAAAGGGATTTCCAGTTGCTAACCTGGATTGTATCAAAAAAGCAAAACCACAGCTGCACAACTCACTGCAGAATTAAATTTGCACCTCTACTCTTTTGTTTCCACCAAAACTGTTCATCTGGAGCTCCACAGGGTCAATGTACATGGCTGGGCTTCTGTAGCCAAACTTTGGTCACTTGTGCCAATGCCAAACATCGGTTTCAATGGTTCTAGCAGGGAACATTTTGGGCTGTGGACAATGTGAAACATGTGTGAAAATATTGTTCTCTGATGAGTCCACCTTTACTGTCTTTCCCACATACGGGAGAATTACGGTGTGGAGAATCCCTAAAGAAGCGTACAACTTAGACTTTTGCATGCCCAGAGTGGAGCATGGGGGTGGACCAGTGATGGTTTGAGCTGCAATATCATGGCATTCCCTACTGTAGGCCGAATACTTGTGCTAGATGGGCGCGACACTGCCAAGGACTACCAAGCCATTCTGGAGGACCATTTCCACCCAGTGGTTCAAACATTGTATCCTGAAGGCGGTGCTTTGTATCAGGATGATGATGCACCAAAACACACTCAAGACTGGTGACAGAGTGTTTTGATGAACATGAAAGTGAAGTTGACAGATTCACAGCTCCCTTTGAGGTGGACTGCTAGTCCCTACACTTATTAGCATTCTGTATTGGATTTAATGAACTTTTGGAAAATGAAATGTCTGCTTTTATATAAATTAATAGAAAATTTCAGATTAAATTTCAGATTATGTAATTCTTGTTTGTAATTATTATTTTAATTTTACATGTGATGACGCCGAGGTCGTGGCTTACCCCTTGATGGAGGTTTCGTAAAAAGAGAGTTTTAAAGTTCAAGTCTTCTTCCATGTCCGGTTCGTTGTCGGTCCTGGCTGTAGGGTGTATGGACTCTTGTTGCCACCTTGTTTGATCTCCAGAGTGGCCACTAGTCCTTGTTCTGAATCAGGGTCAGCAAATCCTTTGATGAGAGCTTTGCAAAGTAACTGGTAAGTAATGGGTCTTGTGTGAGCAGGCTGCCGATCTAGGAAGCGACGTACTTCAGGGCTGGCCGTAATACAGAGCAAGTAGTGTCTATACTGTTCAATAATGTTAGGTTTCAATTCCAGATGGAAGGTGAATCGAATCTTTAAGGGTTTGGGGTATTGTTTTCGAAGTGAATAAAAATTAATTGAGTACACTTTATCGACTACCCGTCCAGCATTTAGCACAATTTATTGTATCTTACCAGTTCTGCTTATCACATGGCCACCGATGATAACACAAAATCTAGTATTTAGCAATCATGAACAAGGTAACTTAAGATCTGGGCAAATGTTTAAACCTCAAAAAACATGACCAAGACATCAGCTCTTTATAAAGAAGCAAGAATTTATTGAACTAATCGACGTTACATGAAACTACGCTATTTAAATCACACACACACACACACACACACACACACACACACACACACACACACACACAATTCAGATGGAAAGTTAATGGAGTTCTTCTAGTAATGTTTACTAGCCCTGAGAAAGTCACAAGAACAGAGCCTGGGTTTAATCTTATTGTTCATACCTTGAACAAAGCTTCAACCGTTACATGGCGGTTGTTCTCGTTGGTTCGTCTTCAGCGAAGGGAATCACAGCGTTGCTGATTGGTCGGTGTGCTGGGTTGAGGTGACGTCTTTCGGGAAAGCCTTTCATGGTGTGTTGGTTGCCTGGTTACTGATGATGATGCTCTGAGTCTTCTCTGACTGTCATGTGGGAGGCCATCTCCGTGGAGTTTTAGTAATTTAGGTAAAGTGTATTAACATGAGTCTTGTTCATATGACTAAGATTCAATGCATCCCACGTTCATTGAATATACAGAGCTTTCATTTAATACCAAACATCTCATGTCTTGCATATCCATTCATACCTTTATCTATACCAATGGCTGTACTGGTTGATTACACTCCGTAAGTTTATAGTAAACATGTTGAACACAACACAAAGACATCATACATTCTACATGCACAGACATATATAATTTTATATCTGCCCTAGTGGCATACTTTAACTGATTAACATGGAACGTGTCCCGAATGCTTTGTATGTTCTCTGTTCTGGGGCACAGAGGAAACGCATTCTGGACGGTCAGCAACTGCCAGGGGGTTGTGAAACTTCCCTATTCAAGGCATTTGTGCTGTTCTACACCGTCTTGAGTGGAGATGTGAGATGCTTTTCTCTGGTTCTGTCAGGGTAATCAGAACGGACACAGGTGCAGGTCAATTCCAATGATTTATTGATAATCAAAAATAGAGTAATTGTCCACGGAACATCCAAGGTAAAAATAAACAACAAAATATCCCTTGTAGCAGGAAAAACACAGGAGCGCCTTAGTCCCAAAAAAACAAAATCAAAAAACAAAAACTACTCCGTAGAGGGAAAAAATGGCTTTCACTCCCAAAGTGCAGCTGTAGTTCCTGCCACGGCCACCAGAGGGGCGCGATGCGCTGCACTGCTCGGCCGCGAGGAAGAGCGCGAGCTGGCCGGCCACGGGGCGGGATGCCGCCGGATAGCGCGGGCACAAAAACAAAAGCCGGACCGGCCTGGAAGACAAAGGGAGATTAAAACAACGAGAGAAAAAGGAGAAAAAATGAGGGAGAAAAAATAAACGGGAAGCATTAACCAGGAGCCAAAACTTGGAGGTTTGCAAGGACTGGGCTTGACCAGACAGGAAGCACCTGACGCCACTAGGCGTCCCCAGGGAGGGGCTTACCTTGTCGCCGATGGAGGTCCACGATCAGCGCCCGGTCCAGGACATCCCGGGCCGGAATCCAACTCCTCTCCCCGACCTCTGTGACGAACGTCCAGCAACCTCCTAACAGTGTATACTGGGGAGCCATCCACTAGACGGGGGGGAGGGGGGGTCGGGGCAGGAGAAACAAGATGGGATGAAAACACAGGCTTAACCCTAGAGACATGAAACACTGGGTGTACCCGACCAAACGTGGGAGGAAGCTTGAGCCGAATCGCCACTGGGTTCAAGACCTTTGTGATCTGGTATGGACCAATGAACTTGGGAGCCAACTTGCGTGAGGCTACCCTGAGAGGCAAGTCCCTGGTAGAGAGCCATACTTTTTGACCACAAACATAGTGTGGGGCAGGAGTCCGGTGGTGATCAGCTGCGGCTTTGGTCCGTCTACTAGCCCGGACCAAGGCTTCCTTGGCTTTTTTCCAGGTGCGCCGGCAGCGTTGAACGAAAGCCAAGGCAGACGGGACCGCCGCTTCGGGTTCCTGTGAAGGGAACAGAGGGGGTTGATAGCCAACTGAACACTGAAAAGGCGACATACCTGTTGCAGAAACCGGTAGGGTATTATGGGCATACTCTACCCAGGTCAGTTGTTGACACCAAGAGTTAGGATTTTGTGATGCCAGGCAGCGGAGAGCACGTTCCAAATCCTGGTTAGCCCGCTCAGACTGCCCATTGGTCTGGGGATGGAATCCAGATGACAGACTCGTAGAGGCCCCCATCTGTCTGCAAAATTCCTTCCAAAACCGAGAGACAAACTGTGGGTCCCTGTCAGAGACCACATCAACCGGAAGATCATGAATCCGGAATACTTGGTCCACCACCACCTGTGCTGTCTCCTTGGCAGAGGGGAGCTTGGGGAGAGGAATGAAGTGAGCTGCTTTGGAGAAGCAATCCACCACCGTGAGAATGACAGTGTTGCAATTCGACTCGGGGAGGGAGGGAAAAATTGAAACGACTGAAGAAAAGGGACCAGCGGGCCTGTCTAGAATTAAGCCTCTTGGCTGAATTGATGTATTCTAGATTCTTGTGGTCGGTCCGGACCACAAACGGTTGGACTGCGCCCTCAAGCCAGTGACGCCACTCACCCAAGGCTAGTCTGACAGCCAACAACTCCCGATTACCTATGTCGTAGTTCCGCTCCGTGGGGCTTAAGCGGTGGGAGAAGAAGGCACAAGGATGTACTTTCCCATCCCGGAGAGAGCGTTGTGACAGGACTGCACCTACTCCGACATCCGAAGCATCCACCTCAACAATAAACTGCTGTTCAGGATCTGGAGTAGACAAAACAGGAGCAGAGATAAACAGGGACTTTAATTTATCAAAGGCCTCCTGGGCCTCATTACTCCATCTAAACAGTACTTTAGGAGAGGTGAGTGCTGTTAAAGGTGCAGCAATTTGGCCGAGGTTCTGGATGAAGCGCCGATAAAAATTGGCAAACCCCAGGAACTGCTGCAGAGCCTTCCGAGAGTCAGGAGTTGGCCACTCGGCTACAGCCCTTATTTTAGCAGGGTCAGCTCCGATCTCACCCGCCGAAATAACAAACCCCAGGAACGAAACTGACCTTGCATGGAAGACGCACTTCTCCGCTTTTACAAATAGCTGATTTTCTAGTAGTCGTTGCAACACCTGGCGGACATGCTGAGTGTGTGCCTGCAAAGAGGGAGAGAATATCAAGATATCATCAAGGTACACGAAGACAAATCGGTTTACCATGTCCCTCAGCACATCATTGACCAGGGCCTGGAAGACAGCAGGGGCATTGGTCAGACCAAATGGAAGGACCCGGTATTCAAAGTGTCCCGTGGGTGTGTTGAAAGCTGTCTTCCACTCATCTCCCTCCCGGATGCGGATAAGGTGGTAGGCGTTGCGCAGGTCAAGCTTGGAGAAGACCTTGGCTCCCTGCAAGAGTTTGAAAGCTGAAGACATAAGCGGCAGGGGGTATGTTCTTAATAGTGATGTCACTCAGTCCACGATAATCAATGCAGGGACACAAGGAGCCGTCCCTCTTCTTGACGAAGAAGAACCCCACACCCGCAGGAGAGGAGGAGGGACGGATGAGGCCGGCTTTGAGGGATTCGTTAATATACTTGTCCATGGCCTCTCTCTCTGGACCTGAAAGGGAATATAAGTGACCCTTGGGCGGAGAAGTGCCTGGGAGGAGCTCTATAGCGCAATCATAAGGACGATGAGGAGGCAAAGACATGGCCCGGGACTTGCTGAACACCAGACGCAGATCATGGTACCCCGCCGGCACCCCGGACAGATCAGCCTCCTCCACCTGCAACACAGGGCAAACAGAACCAGAAAAAGGGGCAGAACCAAAACATGAAGCAAGACAGTTTTGGCTCCAGGATAACACAGAATTTCTGGACCAATCCACATGAGGGCCATGCTGCACCAACCAGGGGTGCTTTGGCTTTTGCCGGACAGACTGCTGCAAAGTGGCCTGGTTTTCCACAGTAGAGGCACAGGCCCTGGGTCAGACGCTGTTGTCTCTGCTGGGGTGAAAGACGAAGACGTACCAGCTGCATGGGCTCAGGATCTGGTAGATCGGAAGTTGCTGAAGGTGAGTGGGGGCCCTCCACCTCGCCAGAGAGGTGGATCAGCTGGCGCCGGTGCCGACGACGGAGGCGAATCTCGATGGGCAGTGCCAGGTTTATGAGCTCTTCGAAGTCACGAGGTAAGTCATGAGTGGCCAGTTCATCCTGTATGTCTTCCTCCAACCCGGCCCGGAACATGGCCCGACAGGCTCCCTCATTCCAGTCACAGGAGGCTGCTAGAGTCTTAAACTGTATGGCAAACTCCGTGACTGAACGGCCTCCCTGGCGAAGCCGTGCGAGCTGGTCCGCTGCCTCTTGCCCTCTGGCAGACCGATCAAAGAGCCTGATCATCTCCTGCCGAAGCTTGTCAAATGAGAGACAGCATGGGGCTCCAGATTCCCAGACTCCCAGGTTTGTGCTCTGGACGGGAGGAAGGGTGGGCCGAACTCCCTTGGGCGCCTTCTCGCTGGAGTACTTGGATGCGGGCAGTGAGGTCTGCCACTTGGTTGGTGAGGAACTCGACCTCTCTCGCGGTGCTGGTCAGTCGGCTCTCATGTTGGCCCAGAAGCACCCCCTGTTGGGCCACGGCCGACCTAACGGGATCCGTACCTGCTGCGTCCATCTTGGTCGGTTCGTTCTGTCAGGGTAATCAGAACGGACACAGGTGCAGGTCAATTCCAATGATTTATTGTTAATCAAAAATAGAGTAATTGTCCACAGAACATCCAAGGCAAAAATAAACAACAAGATATCCCTTGTAGCAGGAAAAACACAGGAGCGCCTTAGTCCCAAAAAAACAAAAACAAAAAACAAAAACTACTCCGTAGAGGGAAAAAATGGCTTTCACTTCCAAAGTACAGCTGTAGTTCCTGCCACGATGCGCTGCACTGCTCGGCCGCGAGGAAGAGCGCGAGCTGGCCGGCCATGGGGCGGGATGCCGTCGGATAGCGCGGACAAAAACAAAAGCCGGACCGGCCTGGAAGACAAAGGGAGATTAAAACAACGAGAGAAAAAGGAGAAAAAATGAGGGAGAAAAAATAAACGGGAAGCATTAACCAGGAGCCAAAACTTGGAGGTTTGCAAGGACTGGGCTTGACCGGTCAGGAAGCAAGCAAACGGCTGCCAACATGGAAAAAAACGAACCGACACCAGACAACAGACAAGAGGGAATAAATAACGCAAACAATCACGACGGAAACGAGTGGAACAGGTGAGTGAAATCATCTTACTAAACTAGGGAGGAAGTGGGAGGGATTATCGTGACAAACGCGGACAGCTAGTGGGCGAACAAAAACAAACACCATGTGCTCGAACAGATATGTAAACATAGAACATCAGGGAAGAAGAGATCGGCCCAGGGATCTGACAGGTGCAAGTTGTTTTTGCAGATCTGCATCATCTGAGTTGGGAAAGAGTAACTGTTTTTTTCCTTGTTTGCTGACGTTGTGAACTGTCTCTTCCTCTTTCAGCGGCCCTCTTTGAGGAGGCCTGCCAGTCCCTACACTCTACTCTATAACTTTTATTTTTCGCAGGGTAATCAGGCTTAGGGTGAGCCTAGGAAACTTAGGGCACACACTGAATGGGGTGCCAACTCCTTGCTAGGGGAAAAAAAAAAACACACATCCATGCACACTTTCACACAAATACAGGGAAAACTTTTGGAATGCCTGTCATGATTCACGCCCTGTCTGCCATCTTTTCTTTTTCCCCACGCTGTCAATATTTCTCAAATGGTCATGTTTTCCCTAGTTGGTCATGTGTATTTCCCACGCCCCCGTTTCTCAAGCTCCAATGATTACTCCAGCATTTAAGCCATGCCGTGTATGGATTATTGTGTGTTATTTTTTTATTTTATTATTTTTTGCTTGTGTTCACATTGCCAAGTTCGCTTTGTTTCTCGTTTTTCACTTTCTGCCTCTTGGCTCAAATTTGTTTGCCTCACTCTTAGATCTCCTGGTTTTGATCCTGCAAGCCTAATGAACAACTCTTTAAGTATTAACTGGCTACTTTAGGCCATTGGCTGACAGAAAACTTAAGATTTCAAGGGCACTTTTTTGCTATCTGGGTCTCCTTGTATTTGTGTTCTGGCTTTTCCCCACTATTATGCCTTAAAATGGTAGAGGATTTGGACAGTGGATTGAACAGCTAATTCAGGGACTACAGGTGGCTGATAATAAAACTGACACAGGAAACCTGCCTGGGCCAGGCACAAGAGGGCAGCACAGACATGGGGCTAAAGGTGAGCCCACCCATTTGCTCTAACTAAATTGGTTCCTTGTCTCAGCATGCGGATCATGAAGGCTCCACTGATGATTCTACTGTTCACCATCAGCATCCCATTTGAACATTTTGGCATGGATCTAGATGGACTATTTCTAAAATGTGTAAGAAATTTACAAATACATCTTGATAATAGTAGACTATGCCATCTGGTATGAAGAAATCGCCCCACACTGGAAAGCCACACCGAGAACATTGTGGGAGAATTAGTGCTTCTATTCAGCAAGGTGGGCTTTGGAAAGAAGTTTCTTACAAATCAAGATCAACAAATAAAGGGTTATGCCTAAATTAATGACAGATATAAGCCATTTGTTGCAGGTCAAGCAGATCTTCAATGCTGTGTAAAAAAATAAAAAACATGGAAACAACTGCGTCGATAAATCCTGTTCATATTTTATGAAAAGCCTCAAGCCACCTTGCACCAATGTCCAAATTTTGAGTCTGCAATAATAAAAACAGTAAATACTCGTAAGAGCAGCATGAACCCTGATCTTCCAGCAGGGAATGGTGTTGTAGAATACTTTAAACAGACTTTATCAAACATGCTTTTCAATTCAATTCAAATCAATAAAATTTTATTTGTATAGCACTTTTAACAATTGACATTGTCGCAAAGCAGCTTTATACAATCAAAAGATTGATTTAAGTTTGTATGGAATGTGAATGTGTATGAATCAAAATGGTCAGATAGTCAGATAATCCCTGATGAGCAAGCCAAGGGTGACGGTGGCAAGGAAAAACTTCCTGAGTTGGCAGTAGGAAGAAACCTCAACAGGGAACCCATCCTCATCTGGGTGAAACAGAAAACAGGAATTGGTCCACAGCGAAACAGCTGTCAACATCAGTCAAGGCCAGAACCGTTTTCATAGTAGAGTGATATCATTCCAAAGAGACACACGGGGCATCCATGTGATGAGATCTCAAACCAGGAACCAGGATGAGTCAAACAGGTCGTGGCACAATGCGCAGGAACTTGGGAAGGAACATTCAGTGTCCAGGGACCGATGTAAGGCTATGTGATGAGCCACGCATTTTAAAGCACTAAACTAGATGAAGTGATGAGGCATAGGCTTTTCTCTACCCTTGAAGCATGAGTAACAGTGAAACATGTTTTTGTTGTGCCTAAGTAATTGTTCATTTTATTCATATTCATGCTTCATCATTTTATTTTAAGGCAATGTGTGTTAGTCACACAAAAAAATAACATGAAAAATGCAGTAAGAGATAAACAAAGTGACTGATTCACACAGCATACTCATCTGCATTATGTTGGAGTTGATTTTCTACAGTGATTTTATAGTTTTATTTTATTATTATTATTATTATTATTATTATTATTATTATTATTATTAATGGGCTTTTATAATTATATAAAAACATTTTCATGATAAAATGTTTGCTAATGAAGAGTCTGTCTGGAATATTTGCAAAGTAATAATCAATCTAAAGGATCTTCTATACCATGGGTAAAACAGGGCATAAATAAATGGGTTCATGGTGGAGTTAAGATAAAGCATAATAACAGCTTTATGTATAGTTTCTGTCTGTATTTCAATAACACCTCCTAATACACTGCAAATAAAATATGGAAGTAAACACAGCAAAAACACAGACACTAAAATGCCGAGGACTTTGGCTGCTTTTCTCTCAGATTTCATTGAGTGTGAGGTGATTTTCTGTGTTTTAGGTCGTGTGTGATTATTATACTCTCTGATTGCAGTGGCGTGTTTCTTAGCAATCACAAAAACCAGAGTGTAAAAGAATAATATGACAAAACATGGAAAAATAAATGTGTGAACAAGATCAATTGCAGTCCAAACCTCATTCAGAAAGTAAAAGCACTGTCCAGGGCACATTACAAAACCCCAAAAGTTTCTATTAATATACAACAGTGCTATGACATACACAAGACACAGACACCAGTTAGAATACACCACAATGCACATAGACATCCGAGAGATTGAGTTTGTGTAGAAAAATGGGTTTGAAAGAGCCAAATACCGATCCACAGAGATCAAAGCGATATTGTAGATGGACTGGTTCCCGAGAAAAAAACAAGTTATCATTAAACAGATGCAGTAACTTGTATTAAAAATCCAGCATGACTCAATCGTCCAGATAAACATTGGCACCATCACCAGAGCACCAATGAGGAAATCTGACACAGCCAGAGAGAGCACGAGTGTGTTAGTTGGGGTGTGAAGCTGCTTGAAGTGAAGAACAGAGAAGATGACAAGCAGATTTCCACACACAGTTAGCAGAACCACAACAGCTGAACACACGTACAGTAAGATATAAACTGCAGGAGATACAGATCTCTCTGGACAGGAGAAATGCTCACAGAGATCAGACTGATTAAACTCTGTCAGGTTCATGAATACATTCATTTTTGCCATGTCTGAACATTTGAAGAAATGCCTCAGACGTTATATACTGCCATTGTAAAACAGTAACATAAAATGAACACGAGCTGTTGTGGTTTTATAGAAACTGATCACACCCCCTGGCATTGAGTGACAGTATTACACACATGATGACAACAGTAATGAAACAAAACACCTAGTAATTATTAGCCAGGCAATTGTACAAACTATAGGGCAAAATTTGATTAAAACAAAGCTTAAACTTCAAAACAAATGCATTTATTTTGCAAAAAACAAAGTTAGCATAGTTATTCTGGACATGATGAAATGAAGGCAAAAGTGATAACTAAGTGGCTCGGGGACCAAAACGTTGAAATTTTGGGTCCATGGCCTGGAAACTCCCCAGATCTTAATCCCATTGAGAACTTGTGGTCAATCCTCAAAAGGCGGATGGACAAACAAAAACCCCACTGATTGTGACAAACTCCAAGAAGTGATTATGAAAGAATGGGTTGCTATCAGTCAGGATTTGGCCCAGAAGTTGATTGAGAGCAGCCCAGTCGAATTGCAGAGGTCCTGAAAAAGAAGCGCCAACACTGCAAATACTGACTCTTTGCATAAATGTCATGTAATTGTCGAAAAAAGCCTTTGAAACATATGAAGTGCTTGTAATTATATTTCAGTACATCACAGGAACAACTGAAACAAAGATCTAAAAGCAGTTCAGCAGCAAACTTTGTGAAAACTAATATTTGTGTCATTCTCAATACATTTGGCCACGACGATTTGGCCATGTACATCATGAAATATCTATTGTAAAACAAAATAAAATTCATGTTTGTTTCAGCACTGGAAACAATATTGTTTCACAATTATTCGCTGTACTTAATCTGGATATTACCTTTTAAGTCCTTCCATGCGCGATCTGTCGGATAGTCAGTGAAACACAACACATTTATTTCAATTCCCGAATGCTGCTTGTGGGATGTCGAGACATGGCAGAATTGCTGCATTTCGCAGAAAAGAAAAGCATTACTAATGGCCATATCTGTATGATTTCAGTTGAATGACAGACTAGAGTATAATATTAATTTGCATACTAGAATAGAATATTAATTTGCATACATTTAAATCAGAAAATAGGCAAAATTGTAATGTAAATTATTTTTAACAGCATGTTTTTTTTCTTTTTTTTACTTTTTGTATACACCACAATTGATCCATACACACACGTGGACAAAATTGTTGGTACCCTTTGGTCAATGAAAGAAAAACTCACAATGGTCACATAAATAACTTTAATCTGACAAAAGTAATAATTTAAAAAAATTCTATGAATGTTAAGCAATGAAAGACAGACATTGCTTTTCAACCATACTTCAACAGAATTATTTAAAAAAATAAACTCATGGAACAGGCCTGGACAAAAATGATGGTACCCCTAGAAAATACTGAAAATAATGTGACCAAAAGGACATGTTCATTCAAGGTGTGTCCACTAATTAGCATCACAGGTGTCTACAATCTTGTAATCAGTCAGTGGGCCTATATATAGGGCTCCAGGTCGTCACTGTGTTGTTTGGTGACATGGTATGTACCACACTCAACATGGACCAGAGGAAGCAAAGGAAAGAGTTGTCTCAGGAGATTCGAAAGAAAATGATAGACAAGCATGTTAAAGGTAAAGGCTATAAGACCATTTCCAAGCAGCTAGATGTTCCTGTGACTACAGTTGCACATATTATTCAGAAATTTAAGATCCATGGGACTGTAGCCAACCTCCCTGGACGTGGCCGCACGAGGAAAATTCATGACAAATCAAAGAGACGGATAATCCCAATGGTAACAAAAGAGCCCAGAAAGACTTCTAAAGAGATCCAAGGTGAACTTCATGCTCAAGGAACATCAGTGCCAGATCGCACCATCCGTCGTTGTTTCAGCCAAAGTGGACTACATGGGAGACGACCAAGGAGGACACCATTGTTGAAAACAAATCATAAAAAAGCCAGACAGGAATATGCCAAACTACATGTTGACTTCTGGGAGAACGTCCTATGGACAGATGAGACAAAAATGGAACTTTTTGCCAAGGCACATCAGCTCTATGCTCACAGAGGGAAAAATGAAGCCTATGAAGAAAAGAACACTGTCCCTACTGTGAAACATGGAGGAGGCTCTGTTATGTTCTGGGGCTGCTTTGCTGCATCTGGCACAGGGTGTCTTGAATCTGTGCAGGGTACAATGAAATCTCAAGACTATCAAGGGATTCTAGAGAGAAATGTGCTAGCCAGTGTCAGAAAGCTGGGTCTCAGTCGCAGGTCATGGGTCTTGCAACAGGACAATGACCCAAAACACACAGCTAAAAACACCCAAGAATGGCTAAGAGAAAAACATTGGACTATTCTAAAGTGGCCTTCTATGAGCCCTGACCTCAATCCTATTGAGCATCTTTGGAAGCAGCTGAAACATGCTGTCTGGAAAAGGCGCCCTTCAAACCGGAAACAACTGGAGCAGCTTGCTCATGAGGAGTGGGCCAAAATACCTGCAGAGACGTGCAGAAGTCTCATTGACAGTTACAGGAATCGTTTGATTGCAGTGATTGCCTCAAAAGGTTGTGCAACAAACTATTAAGTTAGGGGTGCCATCATTTTTGCCCAGGCCTGTTCCATGAGTTCATTTTTTAAATAATTCTGTTGAAGCATGGTTGAAAAGCAATGTCTGACTTTCATTGGTTAACATTCATAGAATTCTTATTTATTATTACTTTTGTCAGATTAAAGTTATTTCTGTGACCACTGTGAGTTTTTCTTTTATTGACCGAAGGGTACCAACAATTTTGTACACGTGTGTAAATGTTATTGAAATTTATTTGAACACACTGCATATCATTATTGGTGTATATACAGAGCTTATATCACTATATAACATGGCTATTGTGCTAGTGAAATTGTCTGATGGTTATTGATTATACAATTTAGCCTAACATTAGCTAAAGTATCTATGAAGTGACACTATTTAGAACTTTGTTTAGGAATATGATGGTGCTGAAATGTGTAATAATTAGATTTAAGCCAATATTTGTGCAAGAGGCTAAATAATATATTGTGTTTCTAAGAACATATTGATGTCCTTGTGATTTAGATTTGCAGTAAAGAACTCACAACAAAGCATCTTCGATTGCGTTGTGAAGGACAAAGAATTAAGGGCTTTTAATATGATCTTTCTGTATATCCTTTCCTTGCTGTTCTCATTTTGGTAGTGTGCGTCACTGTTCCAGTTGATGGGTTTGAGAGCTGGCTGACAGGGATGTTTCAACTAGATCAGGATGTAGACCTAAATGTTTGGCCACTAATGTTTTACAGCATGACTCAACTGAGTTATTTCTATACTTGCATTCATTTTGTTTATTTGTGTATTTATAGGTCATGGCAGATATGTAAAGACTTAACATGTAAGCTGTTTAATGCAATGATAAATTAACAGAGGCAGTGATTCAATCAGCATCCTTATTAACATATAGAGGAATAGAATAAAAGAAGCACTAAATAAAATGTATATAATAAATATAGCTTATTATCTATCAAAGGTATCAAACCAATACACTGGACTAAACACCTTTGCATTTTCTTGCACACACAGAACGGACAATTATGTCAATGCACATTGCACATATATGCACATATGCACATTTTGCACACTCAAGGACTTCTTTTCACACCCCCCCTCATCTCACTAAAATACTACCTCAAGTTTTTCACAGACTATAGTCGTAATATATAATATATTACATCATATCATACTTCAGTTTTTCATGTAGATATATATATATATTTTGAAATTTTGTTGGAATCTGTTTTATAGGTTCCTTTTGTAAAAATATTTAAGGTCACGGAGCGGTCGTATAAGCATTTCACTGCATATCGTACTGTGTATGACTGTGTATGTGACAAATAAAATTTGAATTTGAATTTGATTTTAATTTTGAAAGGTGTCTGCAGCAGAGGATAGCAAAAATAACCTTAAAACAAAACTCAAAATACACCATTATTATAATCCCCCCCTTATAATATAAACAGTACATATAAAAATAATAATAATTATTGAAAATACAAATCATAATACAGCGGAACCCCGGATTGCGAGTAACTCGGTTTACGAGTGTTCCGCAAGACGAGCAAAGCTTTTTAACAAATTTTGACTTGAAAAACGAGCATGTCTTGGTTTACGAGTGACGAGTTTCTTGACACCGACACACACACACTGACACACACTGACACACACACACACACACACACACACACACACACACACACACTCTCACCTTTACACCTCCCCCCCCTCTCCCCGGCTTCACACAGACACACACACTCTGCTCTACACAGAAACTCTGCTCTGTCGCGATTCTTTTCAAAGGTAAAGTGCTGTTTCATTTGTTTTTTTTGTTCTTTTTTTACTTTACAGCATTGATTTTGTTAGTCTCCTCTCACACAAGTGTCATTAGAGAGATTTCTTTTTTCCCGTTAAAACAGTATTTTCGTTGTGTGTGTGTTTGTTGTGAAACTTAAAAAGCGAGGTGGGGGGAGGAAGGAGGAGTTTTACTGTGTAAGACGAGGCGAGGGAAGGGGCTAATTCCACACACACGCACACACACACATACACACACAAATACATGGCGCCTGCGCGCACAAATGGAAACACTTATCTGTTGGGATTTATTTTAACTTTTTTTAAAGGTAAAGTGAAGGTTAATTTGTTTTATTTTTACTTTATAGTTTGTGTTAATTATTTTTCTGTATTTATTTTTTTGGGCTGTGGAACAAATTATTTGAGTTTTCATTATTTATTATGGGAATATTTGATTTGGTTTAAGAGTGTTTTGGAAAGCCCATTTCCAGAACGAATTATTATTGCAATTATATAATACAGTATGGCACACTACTCCAGCCTCAGTCCACTCATTGTGAAAGTCCCCAGCACTTTTGAAGTTGAGAGACTATTTTTATATTCCATCCTCCGCTGTCACAAATTCATGTATTTGTCTCTGGATTATCCAGAGCTCATGAAATATTTACTTATGTCTCTGGAAATTTCCAGTTCCTATAGCAGCGGTTATACAGGAATTTTCCAGTGGAATTTTCTCACTCGCCTGTTCAGACCTACCCATCATGCCAATCATTGCACCTGGACGTACTCTGGTATCATGATGGTAGCAGTATACACAAGACTTCCTTTCACACTGTAGTTGTATACTACATATTACCACGATACCTAGGTATATTGTAGTATATGGTTACTTGTACCATGCCAACGCATGCACGCACACCTACACAATCACACCCCTACCTACCGTTATATCTAATCTTTCAACCAACACTATTTGCTTTTTATCCAAATTACATAAATTACATCATATTTAATTATTAATTACTTCTACTTCTATTTTTATAATTTGATTCCCCCTGCATGTTCCTAACTTCTCCAATTTGCCATGCAGGTGCCTTTTCTTTTGCAATGAGTGGATCAAGGCCTCTCGAACAAAGGCCTTCTGGGTATTTGGTACCTCACACTTGAACACAATAGTAGGCCAATAAATCTTTCCACACACAGAACAAGACTAACCAGTTTAGCTGAATTCTGGCATACGGGACTCTGCAGACAAGCCGCATAGGCTGCGATAAATGCAGAAGAGACATATCACACATTTTGGATGCCTTCAGCTTTGTTTACAATGTAGGGATAAATAAAAATCAAGAGAGGCCATGGAAATAGAATGTTTGTTCAAACCTTTGATTGGTGCAGTATGCAGATTTAATAAAGCAAACAATCATTAACTGTGCATAAAGGTATTCACTTAGCATCCTTTTTTGCCTCAAGTTTACCAAAATACCTGTGAAACTGTACATTACTGTAAATATGATTTACAAATATGAAACATGCCTTCATGTTTGAATGCTGCAATAATGAAAATCACCAGCATAAAAAATATTAAGACTGACTTTTTCTTGCAATTATCTAGGGTCTGTCTAGAATAGGTTACAGTTTATGGAATAAATTTAAATTTTGTAATGACAATGGTCTATATTAGAACAGTGGCTCGTGTTTTAGGCATCAAAACTTTAAAAAGTCAGTTTGTACAATGAGTAAACTCCACTGCATTTATATCATATAACTTAATTTTGTGCTTTTGCAAGAAATTGAATCCTACAATGCATTTATGAAAAGAACATGTGAAAGAACACTGATGAATGCAGAGTCTCGTTGAAATATTCGCAGATTTGTAATAAATTTAATGCAATTTCTAAACCACGGGTAAAACAGGGCATAAATAAATGGATTAATGGTGGAATTAAGATAAAGCATGAGACAAACGTTTTGAAATGATTCAGCCTGGAGTTCAATAACTGTAGCTAATAAACTGCAAATAAAATAGGGAAGTAAACACACCAGAAACACAGACACTAAAATGCCGAGGACTTTAGCTGCTTTTCTCTCAGATTTCATCGAGTTTGAGGTGATTTTCCGTGTTTTAGTCTGTGTGTGATTATTAAAGTCTCTGATCGCAGTGGCATGTTTCTTAGCAATCAGAACAACTCGAGTATACAATATGATTATAACAGAAAGTGGAAATATCAATGAATAAACAAGATCAATTACAGACCAAACCTCATTTAGAAAGAAAAACCACTCTCCAGGACACAGTTCATAGTTCATGAAGTCTCCATTGAAATGAAAAAGTGCTATATTATAGACCACAATTACACACCAGTCGAAAACAATTACAAAACATGTGTTTCTCATAGATACTCTGTTTGTGTACAGAAATGGGTTTGAGAGAGCCAAATACCGATCCACAGCAATCAAAACAATATTATATATAGATAAGGCCATCAGGAAGGAGGCTGTCTTCATAAAATACATGCAGAAATGTGTCCCAAATACCCAACATGATTCAATCAACCAGATTAAAATTAAAGGCATCACCAAAGCCCCAATAAAGAAATCTGACACCGCCAGAGAGAGCACGAGCATGTTAGTTGGTGTGTGAAGCTGCTTGAAGTGAAAAACAGAGATGATGACGAGCAGATTTCCACACACTGTTAGCAGAACCACAGCAGCTGAACACACGTACAGTAAGATATAAACTGCAAGAGAGACCAATCTCTCTGGACAAGAATAATGCTCACAGCGGCTGGACTGGTTAAACTGTGTTAGGATCATAAATACAACATTTTGTTTATATTTATTTATTTATTTTTTTACAAAAATGAATATTTCAAATATCTGAATCATGCAACTATAAAACATGTAAACTGTAAAAAGTCTTGAATACTGGCTCAGCAGACGTAATACTTTTATAGTTTACAAAGAAAACACACCCCTATAAATATGATGTCATTCCTTGTTGCAGCAAAGGCCCAGGTGTTAGAGCCCAGAAAATTAAGCATTGTTAAAACCAAATTAGGTGAACCATTGCCTTACCTAAATATGCTAGTTAGAATAAAGCTCAGAGCACATCGTAGAGACTAGATTTTTTTAGAAATATGTGTCCACATCCAAATATCAGTTGCTGTTCCTTTTTTAATCATATTCATGGTGTCTTTATGTACTAAAGTGAATCACCCAAATGAGGCCCCAGAATATAACTTATTCTGTAAAATGCGGTTTCTGACCCCATGTTTTACTATCTGAAGTTGCTGCTATTGTCATGAGCCAGCTTTGTCAACCCAATACATCCAGGTCATGACTCTATCCAGGGTTTTCCATAGTTGCTGAGCCGATTACCCGAGCAGACCTTTTGCCAATTTAACAAAGGGACACTGAGAGCTCCACACTCTGCTGATATAACCATGTTTGTCTGCCTTTCAACCTGTCTCCCTTCGATTTTCCCTAGTGCTCTTTTTCTGTGTTTGACCCTGCTTGTTGTGTGGATTACTCTTTGGATTATCTCTTGCTTTTAATTTACTTACCTGTAGTAATTACATTGATAATGTAACAACTGTGAAGCAGATTGCAACATACCCTAATCAGAAGCCATGGATGAATAGGGAAATTCATCTCCTGCTCAAGGCACGGAATGCTGACTTCTGATCCGGAGATGCACAGGCCTACAGTGCATCCAGAGCTAACCTGAAAAAGCGGTATCGATAAGGCCAAGTGGAGCTACAAGCTGAGGATCGAAGATCACTTCAACAACTCTGATTCTCGGCGTATGTGGCAGGGCATCCAGTCCATCAGTGACTATAAACCCGCCCACTCTGCAACCATATCCACCGAAATCTCCTTCCTCAATGAGCTAAATAACTTTAATGCTCGCTTTGATCAGAGTCTTCAGGAGACAATCACTACATTGATACCGCCTGTGAACTTTCAGCCTCTCTCACTTTCCACCGCAGAAGTCTCTGCTGCCTTCAGCAGGATAAACAATCGGAAAGCTGCTGGCCCTGATGGAATACTTGGACGTGTGCTCAGAACCTGTGCCGAACAGCTGACTGAGGTCATGACAGACATCTTTAATCTGTCCCTACATCAATCAACAGTGCCTACTTGCTTTAAGTCCACCTCCATTGTGCCTGTGCCTAAACACTCCAAACCTATGTGCCTTAATGATTTACCGCCCAGTAGCACTGACGCCAATACTCATGAAGTGCTTTGAGCGGCTAGTCCTAGCACATCTCAAGAGAAGCCTTCCACCCACATTGGACCCTCATCAGTTTGCCTACTGGGAGAATAGGAGCATTGAAGATGCTGTCTCCCTAACACTGCACACGGTATTTTCTCACCTGGATAATGAGAACACTTACACAAGAATGCTGTTCGTGGATTTCAGCTCAGCGTTCAACACAGTCATCCCCTCCAGGCTGATTAGTAATCTTACTGATCTCGGAATCAACACCTCTCTATGCAGCTGGATACTGGATTTTCTGACCAACAGACCACAGAATGTTAAAGCTAATAACGTTCTCTCCTCAACCATAATACTGTTTAATATGTGCCACAAGGTGTGCCACAAGGCTGTGTACTGAGCCCTTTCCTGTTTTCACTGTACACACATGACTGCAGCCCTATGCATGGTTCTAATACCATAATTAAGTTTGCAGATGATTGTGTTCATTTGCATTTAGCCCCATCCATGACAGTATACATAGGCCATGACAAACATGGGAAAACAGTAGGTACTGCAGGGCTCTTATCAACAAACCATTCAGCAATGCACTTTCCTTTTGGAGCTTTAAGCATTATCCTTCCCTACAAAGTGCTCAAGGGTGGCTTATGTCATCACACTCCTCACCAACCAGGAATAGGGAACCGCTGATTGGGATGCCAATGATCCATGCTACTTCTCCTTTAAATCATTCACCAAGGAGATGAAATTCATTAGGGCTCTATCAATGTTCTCGCTCTGTCTACAATTATGCTATTGAGTTCCACATGCTGGCTGCATCACTGCAAGAATCGCTACGCTCCCCTAAATGTCAACAATCTTTGCCCTCCTGCAGGGGGCGAATGTCTTCCCCAAATTTGACCTGCAAAATGCCGGTCATCTAGCTAGTATAGTTAATAAAGTGTGCCATATCAGTAGATGGGGTGGGGGTTGATTGGCTTGTAGATGCTGATTGTTTGAATACCTTGCCACATCTGCTGGGGGTTGGAGAAGTGTTCTTTGATCTTCAGCTTGTAGCAGTACTTGGCCATCTTAATACCCCATCTCAGATTGGCCCTGGCTGTACTGTAGGCATGTGCATCACCAGATCTATTAGTACTGTAGGCATGTGCATCACCAGATCTAAAGATGGCATTGCAAGCCTTCAGTAAGAGGCAAACCTCTTTGTTCCTCCAAGGCTTCTGATTTGGGTGCATAGTGACCTGTTCCTGGGTGGCGACCCTATCTATCGTGGTGTTGATATAGTCCAGGATAGAGAAAGTGTAGGGAACCACACTTGTGGGAACCACAGGTGGCCTGCATAGTAAACATGCTCCAGTCAGTGTGTTGAAACCTGTCCTGAAGTTCAGAGTCAGTCCCCACTGGCCACACTTTGATTGTCTTTACTGTTGGTCCCAAGCATTGGATGAGTGGTGAATATGTGAGGTGGGGGGGAGAGAAACAAATGGAGGTGATCTATTTCTCCCAAGTGGGGGATGGAGGTAGCCTGTAAGCTCCAGGTAAGTTAGAGTAAAGCTGGTCCAAGGTTTTATTTCCTCTGGTATAAAAGGAAACATGCTGCTGTAATCTAGGGAGCACTGTTTTTAAGTTGGAATGGTTAAAGTCACCCGCCATAATATAAACTGTAACTGGATGCATTTACTGTTGTGCGCTAATGGCTGCATGTAGCAAGCTTTGCATTAGCATCAGGTGGAATGTATACAGCAGTAACAATGGTTGAAGTAAATTATCTGGCTAGGGAGAAGGGTCTACACTTAACGATTAAAAAAATCCAGGTTAGTTGAGCAGTGTCTCTTAGTGATAACAGAGTCTGTACACCAATCTTTGTTTACATAAATGCACAGCTGAGTGTGTAGGCAGTTTGTAAAGCTGATTGAGTTGAACAACAGAGAATTTGATGAGCAGGTGAACACATGTACTGTATGATCTAAAGATATCTCAGGACAGAGGAAATGCACACAGCAATCAGACTGTTTACACTCTGTCAGGTTCATTAATATGGCCTACAGTTGAAACAAATCAGTACAAATGTATGATCGCAGTAGTTAATAGTGGAGCTGATTAGAGGTTATTATAGTTTTGAAAAGGAAAATTTATTTTTATGGAGATCTAAGTACATATGATGGAATCATGGAACCTTCTTCTTCTTCTTCTTCTTCTTCTTCTTCCTCTTCTTCTAATTATTGTTATCTCCATTCACATGAATTGCAGCCAAAATGTTGATATTAACCCAATAAATGTACTCATTTAAGGAAATTTTACTAATGACCCTTTGTCTTGTGCCATGAAGTGTAATGACAGAGAAGAGCAGGATTAAACAATGTGGTCAAAGTATGTGATCTTAACTTTATAATTTGTGTTTCCAATTATTTGAATTGTGTCTAAATAGCATTTTACAATGTAGTAATATTCTAATAGTGTTAACTATATGAATGTCCTGATTCGTGAATATGTCAAAATATCTTCATTAAAACGTAAAAATGTTTCGACATTGTTTTGCCCCTATCAAGACATTACAAAACCTATATAACAAACATTCTATTTTTAATTTAAAGCACGATTTAGGGCGTCATTTCATTATTATAAACATAGTATAAAGAACATATACACACATACATCATGAAAAATGTATTGTAAAACAAAAAAACAAAAAATCGTGTTTGCTTCAGCATTGGAAACAATATTGTTTTAGGTTAACTAATTATACACAATTCTTCATCGTACTTGCTCTGGCTTTTACATAAAGCCTTTCCATGCATCATCCGGCAGATATTCAATGAAGCACAGCACATTTATTTAAATTCTTAAATTTCAGAGGCACTGTGTGAGACAAATTGCGACCTTTCGCAGGAAAAAGTGTGCGCTTTTAATGGCCACATCAATAAAAGCCATGAATAGTAATCAAACTTATTTTAAAAATAATAAACGACCATGATCATTGTCACATTTCATCTTTTTACCAGATATTTTCTTAAATGCTTAACACTGGTGAGACACTTAAATGTTAACAAATGTATTGCCTTTAAATTAGGATATCAATAAGTAATTTGCACTTTGAAAGTAGTGCAGTGTAATTTGTTAAAAGTAGCTGAGTTTTTTTTATTTAGAATGACACATTTTCCACACTCACTTATTGGTGGGTTGTATTTGGACAATATGTGATGATTTTATGGGGTACAAAAGAAATTCAAGAAATAACACTGATTAATGACGAGTCTGTTTGAAATATTTGCAGTGTTATAGTTAACTTAATGCACCTCCTAAACCAGGGGTAAAACACAGCATAAATAACTGGATTAATGGTGGAGTTAAGATAAAGCAAAATCATAACTTCCTGAATAGTTTCTAACTGTAGTTCAATAACATAACCCAATGAAGTGTAAATAAAATATGGAAGTAAACACACCAGAAACACAGACACTAAAATGCCGAGGACTTTAGCTGCTTTTCTTTCAGATTTCATCGAGTGTGAGGTGATTTTCTGTGTTTTAGGTCGTGTGTGATTATTAAGCTCTCTGATAGCAGTGGCATGTTTCTTAGCAATCACAAAAACAAGAGCATATAATATGATTATGACACAAAGTGGAAAGATGAAGGTCACTACAAGGTCAATTGCAAAGGACAACTCATTCATGGAGAGAAAACACTCTCCAGGACACATTGCAGAACTTGCAAAGCTCCCACTGAAATAATAGAGTGATGTGTTATACAGCAGACACAAACACCAGTTCGAATAAACCACCATGCACATACTCCTTGTAGAGATTGTGTTTGTGTAGAAAAAGGGGTTTGAGAGAGCCATATACCGATCCACAGCAATTAAAGCAACATTGTAGATGGACAGATTTGTGAGAATAAAAGAAGTGATCAGCAGACAGATGCAGTAACGTTTATCAAAGATCCAACAAGACTCGATCGTCCAAATTAACACTGGAGGCATCACTAAAGCACCCACGAGGAAATCTGACACCGCCAGAGAGAGCACAAGTGTGTTTGTTGGTGTGTGAAGCTGCTTGAAGTGAAGAACAGAGATGATGATAAGCAGATTCCCATATGCTGTTAGAAAAATCACAGCGGCTGAACACACATACAGTAAGATATGAAGTGATGATGCATCTCGCCCTGGACAGGAGAAATGCACACAGCGATCAGACTGGTTAAATTCAGTCAGGTTCATGAATACAGTGTTCATGCCTGAGTTTATGAATTAAACTGTAGTACAAATTTATGATGAAATAGCTACTGAATACTATCTTAGAGGTTTTTATAGTTTGGAACATGGTCCCACCCCCAATTTTCATTGACACTTTTAGTTCATATTATGACTATATAAGCAAAAGAGTTTTAGCAGACACAAATGTTACCACATAAGTGCAATGAAAGGGGATGTTTCATGAGCACAGATCCTTCTCGTCAGATTATTATACCTTAAAATGGGGGAAAAAAACAAACAGCAGGAAATATCTTTTCACATGATTTTTGTGTGTTTATGCACACTGGCGACTCATGTGTCAAAAAGGTGAATTTTTCATAGTCGGTCCCCTTTAAAGTCTCCACCATCATTTCAGCCCCCAAGAATCCATCCATCAGAAGACAAAAATGACAACAGGCTTGTCAAAACAAACCGTCTGCATGAGACCATGCACGGATCGTGACACGGATTGTGGCAGTATAATCTGGCCACTTATGGATCCAGCAGATATTGCCGGCTGGAGGCTGTGCTAAAAAACCAAGGCGCACTTTTAGGCTCGCATCAGCAGGATATTCAGCACATCATGACTGTGCTTTGCACAGTAATGCAAACGCTGACCTCCCTCACTGATCAGATCCAGCAGCTGGACCTTACTCCACCTACTGCTCCTCAGGTGCACCACCACCGGTACCCATTGCCTGCCATGAACCACTCCTCCCTGTGGCACCCACTTATGATGGTGATCCACTCACCTGTCGGTCATTCCATTCTTCTCATGCTCGAGCTCCAAGCCTTATCTTTTCCCACTGAACGTTCGAAGGTAGCTTACATAGTTACTCTTCTATGTGTAAGGCACATAGAACAAAGTGCTTTGGGATGCCCAAGTCCCCTGCTGTGCCACCTTCGAGGCATTCACCAATGAAATGAGGTGGGTGTTCGACCGTTCATTTTCAGGATGACAGGTGGCAGGCCAACTAATCAAGTTATGCCAAGGATCCCATTCAGTGCACAACTATGCTATTGACTCACCAACCCCATCAAGGATGAAGTAGCAGCACAAGAGCTTCCTTCCACCCTTTAGAAGCTCATGGATCTTGCTGCTCGCAACAACAATCGTAAACAGGATCACCACGCAGAAGCCGTTCAGCCACCTAACATCCCGGGGTTCACTCAACTTTCCATCCCAGACCTCACAAGACCTTCGTATGAAACCCTGGCTGAACCCATGCAAATTAGCTGCACACACCTTTTGCTAAAGGAGCGCCAGCACCGTGGTGATGAAGGTTCCTGCTTTTATTGTGGCCAAGCGGGCCATTTGGTACGAACCTGTCCGTTAAAATCCCAGGCTCCAGGTTTTTCTGGGAGTACAAGGGGGCCCTAAGCTTAAGCCTCTCTCAGATTCTCGACCACTGTTCTTGGTAACCTTGAGCTATGATAACCAGACTCACAGATAACCCTCATAGATTCTGGCACTGACCAAAATCTAATAGCAGCATCTACGATCAACCGCCTCAAGATCCCATCTCACCCACTCAGTCAGCCCCTTCACCTCGCACTAGACGGTAGTAAACTTCCACCGGTCACTCACCACTCAGCTCCACTCACCCTACAGCTCTCTGCTCATCATGCTGAAACCATCGCCCTCCTGTTCATCCAAAGCCCCCACACTCCAGTAATCTTGGGTCTCCCATGGCTCAAGAAACACAACCCTCATATTGACTCGACTAGGAACAGCATTCTTGAATGGAACCCTACCTGTCTTTCCTCCTGCCTCCATTCCGCCCAGAAACACACCAATCACCTCACAAAAAGCCTTTCATGCAAATCATGTGCCATTTCACTCCCTCCTCACCGCCCCTAAGACTGCACCATTGACCTCCTTCAACCCCAGAGGCCACCTCTATTCATTGTCATGCCCTGAAAGAGAGCCCATAAAAGAGTATTTCTCTGAGTCCCTAGCTGCCGGAATTATTCACCCCTTCTCCTCCCCAGCTGGTGCTGGATTTTTCTTTGTGGAGAAAAAGGACAAATCTCTTTGTCCATGTATAGATTATAGGGGGCTAAATGAAATTACAGTCAAGAACCGGTACACACTTCCCTTCATGTCTACAGCTTTTGAATTACTGCAAAATGTTCACGTGTTCACCAATCTTGATCTCAGAAATGCTTACCACTTAGTCAGGATCAGGGAGGGTGACGAATGGAAAACAGCCTTTAACATTCCCATGGGCCACTATGAATACCTGGTGGTCCCGTTCGGTCTAACTAATGCCCCAGCTGTGTTCCAGGACCTCATAAATGATGTTCTTTGTGATTTTGTGATTCTGTATTTGCCTATCTTGACAATATTCTGATCTTTTCTCGCTCACTGAAGGAGCACAGAATCTATGTACGTCAGGGGCTGTAATGCTTAGTGGAGAACAAACTTTATGTTAATGTAGAGAAATGCCAGTTGCACCAGGAATCCACCTCTTTTCTGGGCTACCTTATCTCCCTGATGGTAGATATTTTTAGATGGACCCATGCCAAGATCAAAGCTGTCACTGAATGGCTCACCCCATCTTCTAGACGTGAGCTTCAACACTTCCTGGGGTTTGCTAACTTCTACCGTCAGAAACATTTCATCAGAAACTACAGCCTGGTAGCCACACCCACCACCACTCTCATCTCCATTAAGATTCCCTTTCAGGGCTCTGAAGCCCAGGAAGTGTTCAATCATCTCAAGAGTTATTAACCACTTGTCTTTCCCGGCTCTAAAAAGAGTAAGCCCGATGCTCTGCCTCATCAATTTGCCACCCCCAGGACACACCCACCATAGAAACTATCTTACCACCCCAATGTCTGGTGGCAGCCACTTTTCTCGAGGTAGAAAACCAAGTCTTGCAATCACTGACGCACGAGCCAAGTCCTAGCAATGTTCCCCCCGGGAAACTCTTCATCACAGCCACAGTCCACTAGTAGAACTCCTAGTACTAGAGTGGGGCCACAACTCAAAGTTAGTATGTCATCCAGGAGCCACCCGCACTCTTGCCCTACTACAGCAACAGTTCTGGTGGCCATCTGTCACAGATGATGTTAAGAACTTTGTGGCCTCATGCGGCATATGCACCAGGAATAAGACACTCAACCAACGGCCAGAGGACCTACTCAAACCCCTCCTCATTTCCCACCGCCCATGGTTCCATATTGCCATTGATTTTGTCACTGGGTTAACCCCCTCCAACAAGAACACATGCATACTTACCATAGTTGTACATTTTTCGAAAAGCCCCTTTTCTTAAAAACACCCTGAGATGCATGACTTTGCGGGATGCAGCTTCGTGGAGCTAGTTCCTCCCCTGGTTCCGTATGCACTCAACTCTCTCCCCAACTCTGCCACTGATATGTCTCCATTCCAATGCTGTTTTGGCTACCAGCCACAGTTATTTTCCACCAAAGAGGAGGAAACCGTTGTCCTTACAGCCCAAGCCTTTGTCCGCCGCTGCAAAAACACACGGCAACGTGTCCATGCTCATCTGATGCGCACCATGAGCACCTTTCAATGTAAGGCCAACCGGCGCCACTCTGCAGCCCCAAAGTACTGTGTTGGCCAAAGAGTCATGCTCTCTACTCATGACTCTTTGGCCAACCTGCCACTCAAGACCACATACAGAAAACTCATGCCTAGATTCATAGGCCCCTTTACGATTTCACATATTATCAAACCCACCTGTCAGACTAGCTCTTCATTGTTCCATGTGCAGAGTTCAACCCACAGATCCGCAGGTTAGTTCTGTGCTCTCTGGCTTCACCCCCTCACCCCCTTCCACCACCTCGACTCATAGATGGGGGCAAAGGATTTAAATAGAAGAAAAAAATCTTAATATTGTATATTGTGTGTGTGTATATATATAATATATATATATATATATATATATATATATATATATATATATATATATATATATATATATATATATTTGGAAACATTGAATAATGATGAGTCTGTCTGGAATATTTTCAAATTATAAAATATTCTTTATTAATTAATTGTAACGGGTTCGACCCAAAGTTTCACGGGTGGCAGACACGAGGCGAGGTCTTAGAGGAAAAGGGTCATTTATTAGGAATAAATAGGGGAAGGAAAGGGTAAAAGGAGGGAGCAAGGAGAGAAAGGAAGGAATGATGTGTGCACGTGCAGTGGTCCGTGGCAGTGCCCAGCTGGCATGCGGGCACGCGGCTGGCGGTGGTGGGCAGAGTGGCAGAACGGAGCATGCGAGGCAGCGCTCCTGCATGCTCCCTGGACGGTTCCTCCCTGCTATCGATAACCGGCCTGGCCCCTCCCAGCTTCCTTTGGGCGCGGCCTCAGGCGGGAGTCTCGCTCCCTGTATCCTTTTTAAGTCTCTGGGGCACGTTCCATTTTCCCACTCGCATGCCACTCTCGAACTCCACCGTGTTACGCTCTTCTCGGACCCCGGACTAAACTCTGCGCCTTGCTTTTATAATGCGGAGCAAGCCCGAGATCTTATTAACGTTAATCAATGCCAGTCGGCCTGCATAGGCGGCCCCGTCCAGTCGCACACCTGCAGAAAGGGTGGCGCCTATTTAGGGAGCCTACGAAGTGAGCGAGAGGCGATAATAGATTTGGGCGCACGCCCATCACAGGCGCACGCCGTGACATTAATTTAATACACCTCCGAAACCATGGATAAAACAAAGCATAAATAAATTGATTGTGGAATTTAGAATAATAATATAATAATAATGTTATGAGAAGTGTCTGTCTGTACTTCAATCACATCACCCAGTAGACTGTAAATAAAATATGGAAGTAAACACACCAGAAACACAGACACTAGTATTCCGAGGACTTTGGCTGCTTTTCTCTCAGATTTCATCGAGTGTGAGGTGATTTTCTGTGTTTTAGGCCGAGTGTGATTATTAAGCTCTCTGATAGCAGTGACGTGTTTCTTAGCAATCACAAAAACTCGGGTATACAATATGATTATGACAGAAAGAGGAAATATAAATGAATGTACAAGATCAATTACAGTCGAAACCTCATTCAGAAAGAGAAAACACTCTCCAGGACACATTGCAGACCTCATGAAGGTTCCATTGAAATACAGGAGTGCTATGACATACACCAGACATAAACACCAGTTAGAATAAACCACAATGCACATTGTTTTTGTAGTAATTGTGTTTGTGTGGCAAAATGGGTCTGAGAGGGCCACATACCGATCTACAGAGATCAAAGCAATATTCTAAATGGACAGATTAGAAAGAAAAAAAAGTAGTGACCATTAAACAGATGCAGCAGCTCATAAAAAAAAATCCAGCATGACTCAGTGATCCAGATAAACACTGGAAGAATAACAAAAGCACCAATAAGGAAATCAGTCATAGCCAGAGAGAGTACGAGCATATTTGTTTGGTGTGTTTAAAGTGAAATACGGAGATGATGATGAGCAGATTTCCACACACTGTTGGAAGAACCACAACATCTGTCCGTGTCCAACAGAACCTTTCCTTGAGAACATGGCCCATCCCATAAATTCCCATGAATGTGCTTTGTTTTTTCGCTGTGCAACACTGAATAATTATTTGACCACTATGGTCCATTTCCGGGATACTATTATTGATTGTTTTTTCATTCACATTAAACTCTTTGGAAAGAAAACAGTTTATTGTTTGTGTACATATTTTTTTCTGGGTTGTTACAACATAATTTCTTTTACCCCAGAGGGTTAAATGAAGCATGAAGTATCCTGGAGCCTTATGGGGGAAGGGGGAATTTTGTATTTGCATTTGAATGTGGTCTGATGTTGTGAGAGCACACAATAAATTCTCCCCCGACGAAAAGTTTGGTGTGAAACTGTCTGCGTGCATAGGCATGGCCAAATGACTCAGTAGCGCCACCTGGGATGTGATCTGGGTCCCTGAAAGACCTATGGACATGAAATATGATACACTGATGTATCTTCTCGGTACGAGAAAAACCCTAAGTCTACTGGAGGTATGCTCTAAAGTGAACAGGAAGTCCGCCATTTTGGAAAAACTGCAAGATGTTGCGTTTCGCCCATGTTTTACTTTAACGAACCCCTCCTAGCGGAATGTCCCGATCAAGTAAAACATTTTTCGACACACAGGAAAGTTGAGTTTTTTTTGCCTGTTTCTCCAACATATTTCAACCAATCTGGACAAAATTTTAGAGTCATCATGAGCATTCGAGTCTAAACAGACTGATGTGTCAATATGATGATAAAATTATATCGCTACCTACTGGCGGTAGCGAATGTGTTTTGCCTGATTTTTCGCTTTCCACATGTCATATTTTGACAAACTCCTCCTAGGAAAATAAAGCCCAACATGATAATACAGTCATAGCGCCACCAAGTAGTACAACAAAAATAATGACGTGGTCCAGTACCCATTCAGTTACAGACATGCCATTAACAGCTGTTGACCAGGCACATCTAAATGCTCGCCTATCATTAAATATGGATAATCATCTGAAACATGCAACGTTACATGGCCACTTTCTCTATGCTTGCTTTATGCCAAGTGTTAAGGCTGAATGTAGTGCACGCTCACTGCATTACAGATATGATGACAAAATGATTTTGTATAATAATCAAAGCAAAAAGGGTGCAATATGCTGAACTGAAAAAAATGAAACTAAAAAATTAACTGAAACCCTGTGTATACTTGCCCCACAGACTTATACACGTATATACTTTTAGAATAAGAAATGTCTGCTTTTACATAAACTAAGGGAAAACAAGTGATTTAATGATAAATTTGTATGCAACATAAATAAATCCTCTGCAGCAGAGATTTCAGCTGTTTTGCAAAATGTCCCTTTGCGCCACCTAGCGGCCATTTCATGGATGACTTAAAAAGGCAAAATATTTAAATCTGCAATCAAAGAGACAAGAAAAGGTTGACAAGTTTGCAAGATTAAAAAAAAAAAACCTGATCAGAAAACAGACGCAGTAACTAACAGTATCAAAAATCCAACATGACTTAGTTGACCAAATTAACACCGGTGGTATTACTAAAGCACCAATAGGGGAATCTGTTAATGCCAGAGTGAGCATGATTGAGTTGAACAACAGAGAATATGATGAGCAAGTGAACACATGTATGACTATGAACATAATATGATGCACTTATACACACATTCATCAAGAATGCTTCAGCATTGGAAACAGTATTGTTTTAGGCTAAATAATTATATACAATCCTTCGTCGTTCTTGGTCTGGCTTTTAGATAAAGACCTTCCATGCATCATCTGGTGGATATTCAGTGAAGCACAAGATATTTATGTGAGGCACTGCGGGAGACAAATTGCAAACTTTCACGGAAAAAAGTATGTGTTTTTAATGGCCACATCTATAAAAGACATGATTGGTAATCAAACTTATTTTAAAAATAATAAACGACCAAGGTCATTGTCACATTTTATCTTTATGCTACATATATATTTTAAATACTTGAAACTGGTGAGACACTTAAATGTTAACAAATGTATTGCTTTTAAATTAAGATATCATTACTTCATTTGCACTTTGAACAGCAGAGTTTTTAAATTTAGAATGACACATTTTCCATACTCACTTATTGGTGGGTTGTATTTGGACAATATGTGATGATTTTATGGGGTACAAAAGAAATTCAAGAAATAACACTGATTAATGACGAGTCTGTTTGAAATATTTGCAGTGTTATAGTTAACTTAATGCACCTCCTAAACCAGGGGTAAAACACAGCATAAATAACTGGATTAATGGTGGAGTTAAGATAAAGCAAAATCAAAACTTTCTGAATAGTTTCTAACTGTAGTTCAATAACATAACCCAATGAAGTGTAAATAAAATATGGAAGTAAACAGACCAGAAACACAGACACTAAAATGCCGAGGACTTTCGCTGCTTTTCTCTCAGATTTCATCGAGTGTGAGGTGATTTTCTGTGTTTTAGTCCGAGTGTGATTATTAAGCTCTCTGATAGCAGTGGCATGTTTCTTAGCAATCACAAAAACTAGACTATATAATATGATTATGACACAAAGTGGAAAGATGAAGGTCACTACAAGGTCAATTGCAAAGGACAACTCATTCATGGAGAGAAAACACTCTCCAGGACACATTGCAGAACTTGCAAAGCTCCCACTGAAATAATAGAGTGATGTGTTATACAGCAGACACAAACACCAGTTCGAATAAACCACCATGCACATACTCCTTGTAGAGATTGTGTTTGTGTAGAAAAAGGGGTTTGAGAGAGCCATATACCGATCCACAGCAATTAAAGCAACATTGTAGATGGACAGATTTGCGAGAACAAAAGAAGTGATCAGCAGACAGATGCAGTAACGTTTATCAAAGATCCAACAAGACTCGATCGTCCAAATTAAGACTGCAGGCATCACTAAAGCACCCACGAGGAAATCCGACACCGCCAGAGAGAGCACAAGTGTGTTTGTTGGTGTGTGAAGCTGCTTGAAGTGAAGAACAGAGATGATGATAAGCAGATTTCCACACACTGTTAGAAGAACCACAGCAGCTGAACACACGTACAGTAAGATATGAAGTGATGATGCATCTCGCCCTGGACAGGAGAAATGCACACAGCGATCAGACTGGTTAAATTCAGTCAGGTTCATGAATACAGTGTTTATGCCTACAGTTCAATTAATAAACTCAGTACAAATTCATGATAAAATAGCTACTGAGTACTATCTTAGAGGTTTTTATAGTTTGGAACATGGTCCCACCCCCAATTTTTTTTTGACACTTCAATTCATATAATGACATCTTCTTGGAAAGAAATAAAAATAAATGAGTGCATTTTCACGGTTATTCTTATTCTTAATAGACATTATTATTATTATTATTAAGCAGTGTCATTATAAACAATGTCATATAGCTCTTTCATTTGCTTTTGACATGTTTGGGCATATTCACAGTGTACTATATCACCTTTTGTAATTTATGGCAAAAAAATTAATTAATCACCAAGGCCAAAAAAGTTATACAAATGAGAGTAACATGCTGCTTTACTGGTTGAAAAGTTGTAAGCATGAACAAATGTACTCACATAGCTCATGTCTAATTTTGCCTTTTCTCCTCATCTAATTTTTGCAGCATTGATTAAGTGTGATTAAACATTTAAATTGTGTTTCCTTGTGGATGATATGGTCGTGTATATATATATATATAAAAGTGGTTAATAAGTGGTTCTCAAATTCTTCACATTGGTCATGGTGTATTTTAGCAGAAGAGGCAATGTCACTGACATTTTGCCTGATTGGTTACTGGTTGAGTAGGCTTGGGCAAAGGAGGGGGCTTTAGTCCAAATACTGAAGATTGAAGGATCAAAGGGAACATGGTGCAGTGAAAGGTCTGATAAAAGATGAGAGGTAAGTGGGTGCTGGGCCATTTTTAGCTTTATGGCAAGGACCAGGTTTTAAATTTGATATGGGCAGCTACAGGGAGCCAGTGCAGGGAGCAAAGAAATGGACTGCTGTGGGGGAACGTGGGAAGGTTCACAAGGTCTTGACCTTGTATGAATCACCAGGGATTAACAGCAGTTTGGTTTTACTCATCCTCAGCTAGTGACCTGCCATCCAGAATGAGATTTCTGCCAGACATGCTGAGATCCAAGTGGAGCCCTGAGTGTCTGAGGGAGGAAAGGAGCGAATAAGTTGTGTGTAATCTGCATAACAATGATATGAAAAGCCATACAATGAAATGAACTTATTAAGAGACCAGGAATAGATGGAGAACGTCTCGGGTTACTTGGCTGTAACCCTGTTCCCTGATAAAGCGGGAACGAGATGCTGCGTGAAAACGCTATGGTATCATCTCTTTGTTGCCCGGTTGTGAAGCCTGTGCATGTCAAAACCGCCGAATATCTTCGCCTTATAACCTGTGCCAGGCATGACGTCACCAAATAAGGTGCACCTGCAGGTTATAAATAGGAGTGAACCGGAAACATCCTCAGGTCAATTTTGTCTGAAGGACGTCCAGGCACGCCAGCAGTTTGGCATCGGAATGCAGCATCTCGTTCCCACTTTATCAGGGAACAGGGTTACAGCAAAGTAACCCGAGACGTTCCCTTTCAAAAGGTACACTCGATGATGCGTGAAAACGCTATGGGAACGAGAATACGAACGCCGCTGCACCGCAAGTGTCTGGACCCCCAGGTTGTGTAGCGTGTGCGCACAAGCCGAGGAGGTCTCAGACCTAGCTCTGGGATGCTGACTCAAGGATCCGCGAACCCGAAGTAGCATAGACATCCAGACTATAAAATCTAACAAACAGGTGTGGAGAGGACCAGCCCGCTGCATCACACACCTGCTGCAGGGGGACGCCTCTTGCCAAGGCAATCGATGAGGCAATCCCCCTGGTTGAGTGAGCCCTGATTGTCAGAGGCGAAATGTGACCACACGCCTCATAGGCTAGGGCAATGGCATCTCTCACCCAGTGTGACAGAGTCTGTCTAGTGGCAGCCGCCCCCCGGTTGCGACCCCCATGGCAAATAAAGTGCTGCTCTGATTTACGCCACTGGGTAGTGCGGTGGACGTAGATCAGAAGAGCATGTACTGGACACAGTAAGTGAAGTCTTTCCTGCTCCGAAGCTGTGAAAGGCGGAGGACAGAAGGCTTCGAGAACCACTGGGTGCATGGTCGAGAATGGAACCTTGGGAAGATAGTTCAGGTGAGGATGCAGAATAGCTTTGACTAGCCCAGGCGCAAAGTCTAGGCAGGATGGGGAGACTGACAGAGCCTGCAGATCCCCCATCATTCAGAGCGTGACAAGCTGAAATAGCGGCTACGCACGTTCTGAGTGTACTAGGGTATAAGCCCGAGGACAACTTTTCTTGCAGAAACTCCAGCACTGAAACAATCTGGCAGTGAACTGGGTCTATATGTCTTGCCATGCACCAATTTTCAAATACACTCCATTTGAGGGGATAAGTTCTTCTAGTGGAGGGAGCCCTGGCACTTAAAATAGTTTCAATTACGCTGGCTGAAAGCCCAGCATGTCTTAGATGGTCCCATTCAGGGGCCAAACGTGAAGGTTCCAGAGCTCGGGCCGGGGATGAAGTATTGTCCCCTGCGCGTGAGACAGAAGATCCCTCCTCACTGGAATCACCCAGGGTGAGCCATCGAGGAGAGATATAAGATCCGAGAACCACACTTTGGTCGGCCAATGGGGCGCTATCAATATGAGGCGCAACCCCTGTTGACGGACCCTCGCCAGGACTCCCGGGAGCAGAACTATAGGTGGAAATGCATAAAGGCGTAACCTGGGCCACGTGTGGCCCATTGCGTCCAGACCCAGGGGAGCTGGAGGAGTCAGAGAGTAGTAAACTCGCTCCTTGGTATAATGACCACACACAGGCTTTAAAACATACCGCTCGCAAATTTGAACGTAAATGGCGCCAAACTAAATTGATAGTATTCAAAATAGCTTGGAAGGAGAGCATCCTGAAGTATAAAAAAGCTCTCAGTGATGCTAGATCAACGTATCTCTCCACTCTTATAGAAAATAACAAAAACAACCCGAAATTTTTATTTAACACCGTAGCTAAATTAACTAAAAACAAGACCACTGCAGAAATCTCCACAACAACATCATGCAGTAGTGACGATTTCATGAACTTTTTCAATAATAAAATCATAAATATTAGGCAAAAAATTCAGGCTTTGAAACCAGACAATTTAAACAATTCAGATGATCTAACCACATCACATCAGAACTTAGAACACTTTACTCCCCTTGAAGCGAGGGAACTAATTTCACTCATCTCTTCTTCAAAATCGTCAACCTGTATATTAGATCCTATACCGACACATTTTCTCAAGCAGATAGTACCAGCAATAATAGAACCCCTGTTGAAAGTAATTAACTGTTCACTCAGTAGTGGGTATGTCCCCAAATCCTTTAAATTAGCCGTTATTAAACCGCTAATCAAGAAACCTGACCTTGACCCCTGTCTGCTTTCTAATTACAGGCCGAGATCAAACCTTCCGTTTATCTCCAAGATTTTGGAAAATGTAGTATCACAGCAGCTATGTTTACATCTACACAGAAATAGCATAAATGAACTGTATCAGTCAGGATTTAGGCCTCATCACAGCACAGAGACAGCACTTGTTAAAGTAGTAAACGACCTCCTATGGGCCTCTGATCAGGGTTGCGTCACTATACTTGTGTTGCTAGACCTCAGTGCAGCTTTTGACACCATTGATCATAGTATTCTCCTTCACAGATTAGAAAAGGTAGTAGGAATTAAGGGAACTGCCCTCTTGTGGCTCAGATCCTACTTGACTGATCGTTATCAGTTTGTAGATTTAGATGGTGACCATTCCTCATGTTCTCAAGTGGAGTTTGGTGTTCCACAGGGCTCAGTTTTAGGCCCACTGCTTTTTTCCCTTTACATGCTTCCTCTGGGCACATAATTCGTAAACATGGTATTAGTTTTCATTGTTATGCTGATGACACACAATTATATGTCTCAGCAAAACCAGATGAGAAAAACCAGTTTGCTAAAATTGAGCAGTGTGCAGGACATACGAGATTGGATGTTAATTAATTTTCTTCTGCTTAATCCTGATAAGACAGAAGTTCTGGTTATAGGACCACAAGTAGCTAGAAGTAAGCTTTCTGATCACACTGTAACTTTAGATGGCCTTTCTGTTCCATCAAGTGCAACAGTTAAAGACCTCGGTGTGATTATAGATTCCAGCCTTTCGTTTGAAGCTCATGTAGATAATATTACCAGGATAGCTTTCTTTTCACCTTAGAAATATTCAAGATAAGAAACATATCGTCACTAAATGATGCAGAAAAACTAGTTGATGCTTTTATCACCTCTAGGTTGGACTATTGTAACGCCTTACTGTCTGGTTGTTCAACTAGGTGTATAAACAAGCTTCAGTTAGTACAGAATGCAGCAGCGAGAGTCCTCACCAGAACCAGAAGATATGAGCACATCACCCCTATCTTATCTACACTGCATTGGCTCCCTGTGAAATTTCGCATCGATTTCAAGATACTAATTTTGACATTTAAAGCACTAAATGGTCTTGCGCCACAGTATTTGAGTGAACTGTTAGTGTCTTACGATCCGCCACGCCTACTTCGATCAAAGGATGCAGGCTGCCTGTCAGTACCACGTATTATTAAAATTACAGCAGGGGGCAGAGCTTTTTCTTACAAAGCCCCAAAGTTATGGAATAGTCTTCCTGTTAATGTTCGGGACTCAGACACAGTCTCAGTGTTTAAGTCTAGGCTAAAAACTTATTTATTTAGCCAAGCATTTTTGTAAATAGATTAACCTTAGGTAAAGGAGCAGATCTGGGGGACTCATGGACGTAGAGTATTCTGGTGAACTGGTATGTTTAGATGCTGTCCTCCCACTCTCATTGTTCACTCAGGTTTGTTGACGGTGAGGTGATTGGTTGCTTTACATCTCAGGGAGCCCTCATGTTTGTGTTTCCTTCTGGCTCTCCCCTTTAGTTATGCTGTTATAGTTAGTCCTGCCGGAGTCCCTGCTTGCACTTTGCACTAATATACATTCACCTTATACATGTTGACTGTGACCATACCTAACTGCCATTCTCCTTATTTTCTGTTCTCTCCTTTTCTGCTCTCTCTCTCTCTCCCTCTCTCCTTTCCCTCTCTCTGTCTCTCTGTCGTGAAGTATACATGTTCCTCGGCCTCCCAGCTGCCAGTGATCCAGACCCCTCTGCCTCTGAGCCGCCTAACCTGGCCCTGAGTCCTGTTTTGGTTGGAGATCTCATGCATTTGATGCCCCGTGGTCTGCCTGGATGCACTTGCATGGGGGGATGGTTTCATGAAGATCGTCCTACTACTCCATTGATTTGGGACTCAGGACTATTAGTTCGACATAGCTCAGGGACTGAATCTCCTATAGCTCACTCTGAGGCCTCCCAACAAACTGGACTCCTTTTAATTAAAATTTTAACACATCTCCTGTTACACTGAACTTCCAGTACACATTATTATGCTGATCATTCTCTGCTATCCATTATCACCCAGATGAGGATGGGTTCCCTGTTGAGTCTGGTTCCTCTCAAGGTTTCTTCCTATTACCATCTCAGGGAGTTTTTCCTTGCCACCGTCGCCCTCGGCTTGCTCATCAGGGACAATCTTATCATTTTGATTCATACACATTGTATAAAAACTTACTTCTTTTTATTGTGTAAAGCTGCTTTGCGACAATGTCAATTGTTAAAAGCGCTATATAAATAAAATTGAATTGAATTGAAGTTCTTTTTCGATAACATTAAACCGGTAATTCATCACAATTGAGTACATTAGGTACGGTAGAGATACTCTTATTTCTATTGGTTTACAATGTACTCACAATTCGACGTTTTTAACTCCGGATCCGAGCTGGCCGAGTGAGATCCTGAGGGAGAACAAAGGACGCGACGCGAAGCGGCGGCCCCGAGGGAAACGAGCCGGTGTCAGGAACAGGCTGAGAGCCCGTGCACACCGCACACCTCTGCCTAGCATCCTGCTCGCCAATGTCCAGTCCCTGGAAAACAAGCTTGATGACCTCAGGGCCAGGATAAAGTTCCAAAGAGACATTCGGGACTGCAATCTTCTCTGCTTCACTGAGACATGGCTGAACCCAGCGGTGCCGGACCACGCCATTCAGCCGGCCGAGTTCTTCTCAGTTCACCGCATGGACAGGACAAGGGACTTGGGGAAGACAAGGGGAGGCGGCGTGTGTTTAATGGTGAACAGCAGCTGGTGCAACAGCGCGAGCGTTGTTCCTCTCGCAGGCTCCTGCACATCAAGTGCCGTCCTTTTTATCTTCCTCGGGAGTTTACATCGGTCATAATCAGCGCCGTTTATATTCCACCACAAGCGGACACAGACACTGCCTTATGCGAGCTGCATGAGGCTCTCATTCAGCACCAGTCACAACACAAGCTGTGCTTATTGTGGCGGGAGACTTTAACAGTGCCAACCTCAAACGCGCAGCGCCAAATTTTTATCAGCACATCACCTGCCCGACCAGGGGCGATAGGACATTGGACCGCTGTTATACATCAGTTAAGGACGGCTACAAGGCACAATCTCGCCCACCGTTTGGTAAATGCTGCCATCTTCCTTATGCCAAAATACAAACAAAGGCTCAAACAGGAAGTTCGGTTCAGAGGGAG